>CM076582.1:1567870555-1568114864 GCA_034641835.2 Pinus albicaulis
TGCAGGAGCATCAAGGGTATTTTTTTATTTGTAAATATGTTAGAAAAGGGGGTGTGACAATTTTTAATATTTTATTTAATTAATTTGTTATTTTAAATAAAATAGGAGAAAGTGAGGATTTTGTTATTTAATAAAAGGATATAAGAGAATTTGGTTAGTTAAGGATATGAAGGGATAAGATTCTAGATAATAGGATTTGTTGAGATATTCTAGTGGTGTTGAGATATTAAGGGGATTGAGCATTTAATTAGTTCATTTTTAAAAATTGTATAAATTCATCAAGCCTCAAAGGCATGAGAGTGTGTGTGAGTGAGTGTGAGTAGAGAGTGAGAGGTTTTCTGCTTGGACGCCTTCGGGAAGTTTGTAGAGGGCCATCAATTCCGAATATCTGGCCAAGACAAAAGTTGTAAGTAATTTTGTGTGTTTCAGATTATATACATTGGTTGATTGATTGTGATATGTATTCCTGGTTAAATGTATATATGTGATTGAGGTATTGATCGTTGGAAAGATCGATCAAAGGAAGTGTGTAATTGTTGAAATTGTAAGATCACTTTATGCGCCCAAGCTGAAAGAATGGATATTAAATGTTGAATAAATCCACGCATAAGCTTATTTGTGTCAAATGAAAGAATTTGTAAGTATAAGTTGGAAGGGTTAAATTTAACATGGCAATGTTAAATCCATATCTATGAATATCGACCTGTAGTTTGATTGATAGAATTGTAAAGAGAAGAGCGCCAGCAATGTGGAAATCATTATGCATGAAAGGCGTTACATATCTGCATAAAGGGTGTATGGTAATGCATTGAGTCTGCAGCTTGGTGTAAAACTCTGTATGTAAAAAATCTGTTCTATCAGGGTCGTTGGTTATTGAGAAAAACTTGTGCAATTCAGTGTCATCAATAATGGATGGAATTCACTGTTGCATAATGTGTTAAATGAATTGTAATTCATCGAAGGGCGGTAGCATTGCTTTGGCGCAGATTTGAATAGTCGATATCTTGTGGGTCGTAGCTGTGATCTGGGCTCAGGGAGTTTTGTTATTGAACGTGAAGAATCAAATCATTTTCAATTGGTCGACCAACGCTATGAAGTTTGGAGCTGGATCGGAGAGGAAGAACTACCGTGTATAATTGAGATATAATACCCACAACGATTGCCAGAAGCTTACCTGGCAATTCGAAGCATCGATCATGAGTTGTGAAGGGTTTAAAATCGATTTCATTAGAGAAAAACCAGAGAGCGGCAATGAAGGTAATCAGTTTCAATAATTCGTTTTTGTATACAATGAATTAACATCGGAATTTCAGAAAAGAAGCACCAGCCAACGAGCTAGAAAAATCATTGAATTACAAGGCTGAAGAATTTGATCTGGAAAAGTTGAATTACAGCGTTTGCAGAGTTGATAAAACACTGAATTTGACAGCGTGGAAGGAAAGGTAAACAAACACTGGGGCAGAGTTTCAAATGAAAATCAGAGATTTAAAGATCAAATGAATAGAAGTTATGCAGACATTAACTAAGGCGCAGTGATTGCCAGACGGTGTGGACCAATCTAATTGCAGAGAAACGTGGACAACATGATGATCCAAATTTGAAATGGTGTTAATGGTTTTAAAACCCAGTCAAAATATTCAGTTACAGAGCGCTGTTGAATGGAAGGTATGTTGTGTTAGTATTCAGCTTTGAAATGAAATTCAGTTTATATGAATTGGTTGCAATAGCAGAAAACTGTTTGCAGAAGTGTGGGAATGAAGTTGAATGTAATGGGATGGAGAAGATCGCTTGCGCAGAGATATTGTTGATAAGCGATGGAGCGTTGGATACGAATGAAATTCTGACATTCGATTTTATAAACTGGTAAGAAGAATGGGAAGGGCGCACTTATATATATTTGATATTTGGTTCAATAATGTTAAGTTGTTGAAAAAAACCAAGGCGCATTTGTTGTTGAAATTTGATTGTATTAAAAACCAATGTGAATGTTGGTGATGGAAATGAGGAGATCAGATTTTTTAAATCTGATATAGGTGATCATTTGAATGTTAATCAAAAGGTGCATGTGTTTCCAAGCTTTGGTTGGAATTTTTTTAAACCATAAATGGGTGAGATAGCTTCCACAAATGAAAAAGACTTGAAATTGCCTAGTTTGAAGTTTTATTAGGCGGTTATGATGATCCATAGGTTGATATGCACATGAGTGGAAAGATTCTGGGTTTGCAGGCCTAGCTCTGCTTCATTTTTGGTATTAGAGATTGGCTCTGTTGAAATGAAGACATTTGTTTTCTGAATAAGTGCAAGAAGGTTTTGTTGAGAATTGAAATGTATCTTTGAATGTGTGATGAATGAATGAAAGGAAGATCAGATTTTAAATCTGATATGCAGCATACACAATTGCAAGTGAACAGGAAGGCAGAAGTGAAAGGAGACAAGATCCTGCAAGATCTTAAAGGTGAGATGATTTTCTGATTTGAAATTTATGATTGAAGTTTATGGTTGCAGACAAGATGATGGCAGTGAACCTGACATTCAGCTGAAGGCTGGATAAAGAGGACAATTGCAGTGTCCTGAAGAAGAAGGTGAGTTGAAGAGATAGCCTAGAGAGTGAGCAGAGGAGAGTGCTCAAAGAGGTTCCAGAGGCAGTGAACCAAGTACTTACCAAAAGACTGAGTGAGGAGAGCTTGGTGAGGTAAGTGGCAGCAGAAGAGATTGCTGTCGTAGAGGCTAGAAAAACTCATGATGAGTGAGAAACTCATGGAGAAGATGATCATGGAGGATCAGAGAAGAGGTTCAGAGGAATGCCACAGAGATGAGATGACTGCAGAAGTTCGAGAAAGAGAGATTGCAGTAATGAAGGTACAATTGCAGGTACTAGAAGAATGGCTGCAAGAGCGGGAAAACCAGAATAGAGGATGGATCTTTCCACTGAAGGGAAAGAGAGTGATTTGGCAACAATTGCAGAGGAGGTTGAGGCAAATTGTGATTGCCTTGTTGAAAAAGGAACTTAGAGTTCTTGAGCCAGAGATGGAATTTGAAGATTCCACACGCAGATCTGTTCAGAGAAAAGTGTTGGAGGAAGCAGTCAAGATCGAAAAGTCTTGTGGTTTTAAAACTGACAAGCTGTGTATGTTTGTAGGTACAGTACAGGGAGATGAACAAGCTTTAAAGTTTGTTCAAGAAGAGGTGAATCTGAAGGCTATTCAGATCAATGATGAGATAGCAAGATCTCAGGAGGAGATGAAGACGAAGGAGTCTACTCAGAATGTTGGTGCAGAGAGAGAAAGACCAGCTAATGATTGGTCAAAATTCGGTGAAGGTATGGAAAATTGTGTGAAGTTTCCAAGTTCTACTCCTAATGAAGTTGTTGAGTTGTACAGGAAACTAGATCTCCAGAGAAGAGAATTGGAGAGACAGAGGACTTATGTGCAGGATAATTTGTTGGGGAAGCAAGGTAAGGAAGTTTTCATGAAGGACAGTCATGAAGCAGATGATGGTAAGAAGGCGAGACTAGCTGACATTCTCATGGTGAATGCAAATCAGCATACTAATGTGCTGACAGAGGAGTCAGAGCAGCATAATGGAGTGTTGCCAGAGAAAGCTGAGGAGAAAGCGAGTGAAGATTTTCTGAGTCCCGCAGAAGACTTGGAACTGCGGATGACTGAATCAACAAGTAAGACCATTGGGTCTTGTGATTTTGATGCTGACAATTTGATTGTGTTTACAGGTGATGTAGAAGACAGTCCATCATTTGGAATTGTCTTGGAAGGAGGTGAACAGTTAGAGGATGAGACAGTCATGTCTCATATGCAAAAATTTGTTACCATAGGTGACAAGAAAGAGTTGGCTTGTCTGTATAGCCAAGAGAAGACCGGTGTACGAAATTTTGGAGCTGCTACAGTGACAGAGGGTGAAGCTACAGTGTTTGCAAAACTTGATGATGATGGACAATTTCTGAAGATTGTCGAAGGGGAAGATGGAGATTATGCTGGAGTTAATTTGCAGCATGTTGATGAAATGCTGAAATGTTTGCTGGAGACATTTGAACCAGAGAAAAAAGTTGCAGATCAAATTGCAGATGATGAGCAAAGGAATGTTGCAGAGGGACAGGAAGTTTGGGAGGCAGCAACATCCATAGTGACAGCTAGAGCAACATGTTTTATTGAAGATGCTGGAAACAATCAGCAGACAGAGGATATACTGGACAGAGAAATTGAGTTAATAAGGAGGTTAATGATGAAAATGTCTCAGAGAAAGACAGCAGCAAGAAAGAAAAGGAAAGACAACAAGAGAAAGACAACGAAAGATTGCAAGAGCAGAGCAAGTGGAGCATTACAGCACAAAATATGGAAACCTGGAGGACAACAGCAGATAACAACAGCAGTAAAGCAATTGACAAGCAAGGAAAGATTACAAAATAAAATTTGGGATCCAGGAGGAAATAATTATCCAGACTTATGACCAGGTGGTCATGAATTTTCTTACATGGGGAGTCTGATGCAGGAGCATCAAGGGCATTTTTTTACTTGTAAATATGTTAGAAAAGGGGGTGTGAAAATTTTTAATATTTTATTTAATTAATTTGTTATTTTAAATAAAATAGGAGAAAATGAGGATTTTGTAAATATCCTTTTATTAATAAAAGGATATGAGAGAATTTGGGTAGTTAAGGATATAAAGGGATAAGATTCTAGATAATAGGGTTTATTGAGATATTCTAGTGGTGTTGAGATATTAAGGGGATTGAGCATTTAATTAGTTCATTTTTAAAAATTGTATAAATTCATCAAGCCTCAAAGGCATGAGGGGTGTGTGAGTGAGTGTGAGTAGAGAGTGAGAGGTTTTCTGCTTGGACGCCTTCGGGCAGTTTGTAGAGGGCCATCAATTCCGAATATCTGGCCAAGATGAAAGTTGTAAGTAATTTTGTGTGTTTCAGATTATATACATTGGTTGATTGATTGTGAATGTTATATGTATTCCTGGTTAAATGTATATATATGATTGAGGTATTGATCGTTGGAAGATCGATCAAAGGAAGTGTGTAATTGTTGAAATTGTAAGATCGATTTATGCACCCAAGCTGAAAGAATGGATATTAATTGTTAACTGTGTTGAATAAATCCACGCATAAGCTTATTTGTGTAAAATGAAAGAATTTGTAAGTATAAGTTGGAAGGGTTAAAATTAACATGGAAATGTTAAATCCATATCTATGAATATCGACCTGTAGTTTGATTGATAGAATTGTAAAGAGAAGAGCGCCAACAATGTGGAAAACGTTATGCATGAAAGGCGTTACATCCCTGCATAAAGGGTGTATGGTAATGCATTGAGTCTGCAGCTTGGTGTGGAACTCTGTATGTAAAAACTCTGTTCTATCAGGGTCATTGGTTATTGAGAAAAACTTGTGCAATTCAGTGTCATCAATAATGGATGGAATTCACTGTTGCATAATGTGTTAAATGAATTAACGATCAAGGGCGAGCATTGTTTAAGCGCAGATTTGAATAGTCGATATCTTGTGGGTCGTAGCTGTGATCTGGGTGCAGGGAGTTTTGTTATTTAACGTGAAGAATCAAATCATTTTCAATTGGTTGACCAGCGCTATGAAGTTTGGAGCTAGATCGGAGAGGAAGAATTGCAGCATATAATTGAGATATAATACCCACAACGATTGCCAAAAACTTACCTGGCAATTCGAAGCATCGATCATGAGTTGTGAAGGGTTTAAAATCGATTTCATCAGAGAAAAACCAGAGAGCGGCAATGAAGGTAATCAGTTTCAATAATTCGTTTTTGTATATAATGAATTAACATCGGAATTGCAGAAAAGAAGCACCAGCCAACGAGCTGGAAAAATTTATTGAATTACAAGGCTGAAGAATTCAATCTAGCAAAGTTGAATTACAACATTTGCAGAGTTGATAAAACACTGAATTTGACAGCGTGGAAGGAAAGGTAAACAAACGCTGGGGCAGAGTTTCAAATGAAAAGCAGACATTTAAAGATCAAATGAATAGAAGTTATGTAGACATTAACTAAGGCGCAGTGATTGCCAAACGGTGTGGACCAATCTAATTGCAGAGAAACGTGGACAGCATGATGATCCAACTTTGGAATGGTGTCAATGGTTTTAAAACCCAGTCAAAATATTCAGTTGCAGAGCGCTGTTGAATGGAAGGTATGTTGTGTTAGTATTCAGATTTGAAATGAAATTCATGATAAGAATGGCTCGTACAGCGTAAAAATGTTTGCGTATGGGAATGAAGTTGAATTGTAATAGATGGAGAAGATCGCTGCGCAGAGATACGTTGACAAGCGATGGAGCGCTGATAAGAATGAAATTCGACATTCGATTTTTATAACCGGTAAGGCATGGGAAGGGTGCACTTATATATATTTGATATTTGGTTCAATAATGTTAAGTTGTTAAAAAAAACCAAGGGCGCATTTTTTGTTGATTTTTGATTGTATTAAAAACCAATGTGAATGTTGGTGATGGAAATGAGGAGATCAAATTTTTTAAATCTGATATAGGTGTGAGTTTTTGAAGGTTATCTTAAAAGATGCATGTAAATCCAAGCTTTGGTTGGGATTTAATCAATGGGTTTTTTTTTGAGAAGATGGTTTCATAGTCATAGTTTTACAATCATAAAATCATAAATGGGTAAGATAGCTTTCGCAAATGAAAAGGGCTTGAGATGGCCAAGATTGGAATCTTAGTATGGCAGTGATTTCAATGTATGCACAACAATGTTTGAAGATCCTGGTTATTGCAGGCTAGCCCTGTGTCACGACTCCAAAATTCCGGAATGATTAAAGGACTCCATTGGTGATTAGTAGGCCGTTGATTATCCGTGTGTTCACAAGACTCCACTGGGAGACCATTTCGCAATACAACATCATCCATGCCAAAGACCAAGTCACTTCACTAATGGAAGACCCTGAACGGTTTGCAGAAATGTATCCAGATTTCATAGCAGTGTGTCGTGATACAATTCCTAGTGACTTGGTAGAGCTGGAGGTGGAGGACCTTCCAAGGGCTATTCTTCTCAGCTCAAAATTCAATCCTGTGCTTAAGAAATTTTTTATAGAATTGGTGGTTGAAAGGTATTAAGTTGAGATTGAACTTTTGAACTCACAAGAAAAATCATACCAGTTCAGAGACCCGAGAGCCTTTTTGGAAAGCCTTCCTCCTCCTAAAAAAGAATAAATTCCACTGCTTTTTGATGTGCAAGAAGAAGATGAATGGGCTTCCAAGAGCCACTTTGAGGATGCCGTGGAAGAAGCAATAGTCAAAGCTGCCTAGGATACAGACATCCTACCAGTCATGGCAGGCCTGAAAGAATAAAGTGTACATCATCTGTTCATTGATCCGATGGCAGAATACATGGAGGCCCTGATCAGTCCAAATTCTCCAGCATTGATCCTTAGCACGGGCCAAATTCATCAGGAGTGGTCACTACTGATGGTGACCTCAGTTTTAAAGAATCACATGCAGATCACCCTATGGTTATCTCTGACAGGCAGTCAGTGCTCATATCCCTTTTTGTTACTGCTTGACTGGCTGCATTGGCATTATTGTATCACCTAGAACATCAGATATTTCCAGGTTAGAGTAGGGTAGGTAGGAAAGATCAATAAAGCTCAGTGTGTGAGTATGTAGTTAGTTGTTTTTAATTTCTGCAAAGTCCAGCAAGCCAGATAGTCTTATCCTAGCTTGACTATTTTTCAATTTATGTCTTAGAATATAGAGAAGAAATCTGCTAGACAGTTTAATCCTAGCAGATATAGTTTAAGTAGAGAAAATATGAGGCCAACAGTCTAATCTGGTCTCATGGAGTAATAAGGGTAGAAGTAGAATAGATTTATTTTCTTGTTTGTAAAAAATAAAAATGATGTAAAGGTTCTGCTAGTTCAAATGCACCCTAGAAGAAAAAATGCTAGGATTGTAGGGTGGGTAGGTAGATTGTTTGGGAATGTTTCTGCTGATGTTCATAATTGTGGCAGCTGAAGATCCAAGAGAGAAAATGGATGGGTCTGTCCTACACCAAAGATAATTTCTTAATTCTTGACTACTTCAAGAAGAAGCCATCCCCATGTGGAGCCACTGTTAGCCCCCTAACAATTCCTTAACAAGCAAGCAAGGGGCTAAAAAAATTTTGAGCCTTCAAGGAATCCATTTCCTCTGAAAACACATCATCCTTGAAGCCTTCTTGTGCCTTTTGTCCTTTGATAAAATCCCCTCTGTTGATTCCCATTATAAAGCCTCTCTGATTGCAAAAAATTATGCTCCAAAGGCCTACTTTTGTCCCTTGTAGCCCTGCAGAATGCCCCATTTTAACCTTTGTTTTCCCCTTGTCAAATTCCCCTCTAATCCCCTAAATCCTCCCAAAATCCCTTTACATCCTGCACACACCTCTTGTTTGGCCCATTTTCTCCTTATTCCCTCTATCATTACCCAATTCTGCCCTCAAATTGCATTAAAATGGGCCAAAAATCCATTTTCCACCTCATAATGGTCTTAGCCCTTTTTGGCTAGCCCCTAAAAACCGTTTCCCCCCATGTGATCTGGGCGCTGGAACCACCTGCCAGCCCGAAAAGCACTTATCTCAAATATGTATCGGGGGTGTCGTGAGCCATCGATCTACACCGATGGGACGGTCATCGCGAGCTCTGTAGCGTCCATTACCCTACCCTTTCACCACCGGTTCATCGCATCATAACCGTTCATTTACCCGCAGATCTGACGGTCCAGAATCTGCCCACCTTGGTGGTCCCCGCAACTACACAGTATTCAAAATCCGTCGGTTTCCATCGCACCGCCTTTGGAAGGCGGGTGGTATTTTCCATTTCAGTGTGATTTCAGTCATCGCTTGACACATGGCACTAGCACTGTTTGAAAACCGCCTACCCATCGCATGTTATCGTTCAGCAGAAAACCCGCCACGATATGCACGTGCACCGTACGATCCAGAGTTGCCCATCCAACGGTGATCACTCCACAAAGTTGCATGGGGGATAACCCAAGGCATCCGTACCCCTGGCCCACCATCCATTGCCCTCCGCTGCATTTTCAGCCGTCAATCTCCTCCCGAGATCCGGTGGTCCAGATTTGATTGCATGTCCCACCATTGACCACTCCCACCACATCACCTATTCCACGTGTTTCATCGTATTTCTTGCCCGTCCATGTACATATATGCGTTCAAAGGTCAGATTTGAATATTTTACGTTAAAATTTTGCGCCACCATTCTGCAAGCTTCCCACTGCGTTTTTGTCGTCATCCCGCATTATTCCACCATTTCACCAGCTGCACGTCCATTTTCTTCATCCCTGCTGCATCCACCCTCCCCGTGCATGTTTTCTTAACTAGTTTTCTTGTTTTTCAGGGTTTCAGGTGGTGAAATATTCCTCTATTCACAGTCACTATCACAGTAGTGAGGAACACAAGGAAGACCATGTGCAGAGTTTGAAAATTATAAAGAAAGGCCTAGGGAAGGTATGCCGACATGACTTTCATTGAAGGGGTAGGGTTAAAACTCTATCAAACTTCTCCAGAAAAATTAAAGCACAGACTTTGTAGTCAGAGCCAAACGTAGAGCGGCAAGGTATATCAGTGGGAATGTAGAGCGTTAAAAGCCTATAATTGCAGATTATAAGCCTTAATCCAATTATCCAAAGGCAAGGTACCAGAATAAAAGACCTCATGGATTGCTCAGAAGGTCCAATGCACAAAAAACCATATTATCAGGGTTTTAATATCAGCAGTACGTTCTTCCATAAAAGGACAAGGTGCCCATACCGTCTGCATTTTATACCGTGTTCTAGGGAGATTTTTCAGCCCTGACAATAGTCCTATGCTACCAGTGCATTAGTTATATAGTATGGAATACCCTAGCATCATCGTTCTGCATTTTTTTCAGTACACCAGAGACATACCTAGAGTAAATGGAAGCCTGACGAAGACCACTCTTTCATCCAAAGAGTACCAAAGATTAATGCTCAGAATTTAAAACCAAATGGGCCTCGTCCCTCTTTCTTTTCTAAGTTTTAATGCTTCATTTAGTTTTTCACCTACCTTCTCTGCTCCACTCGAGCTATAAGAATCCTCGAGAACATATTGTAAAATTTGTTGTTTGGTTGTTGCCGATTGTAGTTAGAGGGATTCATTTTGACTGTTAGATCAGTCTTGGGAGGGATTAGGAGAGTAGTTTTTAATGTAGTAGGCTGAGAGGAGAAAGTTTGGACTATAACTGCTATTGAGCTCAGGGTATGTGACTGGTTTTGCATCAATTAATCAAGCACATTTCACAGGATCCTGGTCTATTACTACGGGTGATGTTTCTCTCTTTGTATCTTTTATTTACATTTTCATGCTGTTCATTGGTCTTCTGGGCTCACATCAGAATATTGGCATAGGATTTACCCTTGTTAGGTACCCTATGTTTATGCTCTCCTTGCCTTTAATGTTTTCTGCTGCTTAGTTGTTCTTGTTGGGTTTAAGCTGGAAGATTTGGGAACACTGGGGATTAGAGTTAGCCCTGTTCACTAGGATCCTTGTGCGACCAGCTGGCCTTTCTAAGATCTCTTGCTGGTGTCAAAGCATTGAAGGTTCAAAGTCCTTCTCTAATCTATAGACCCTGGCTCTGTTAAGCTTATATCTATTTTTCCTTTGGAGCATGCTAAAGCTAACCTGGAGTTAAATGACCTCTGGTCCGATCTATAAGCTACCCCTTTGTCCCTCCTTTGAGAGTTGGCTATGAGTATGTCCAATCAGGTCTGGAGTTAAATGACCTCTGACCTAATCTATAGACAGAAATTGGGTTGCTTTCCTTCTTTCACTTTCAATCCTTAATGTTCCATCCCACAATCTATCTAAAAGATCCTTTAGTGTAGATGATTTTCCCTTTGAAAGCCTTGGCTAGTTTTTTGCAAGTAATCTCCTTTCATGACTCCATAGCCCAATGGATGGCACTTTCTTGACCTATCCTCTTTGCTGAAGCATCCTGTTGTTTTGTTCCTTTCCTCCCATTACTTTCTCAGTCTATGATCTCATGACCAACCAAGTAACCAACCAACCAAATCATTTAAAACCCCCTTTGTGCTTCATACCTATCCTAACATCTCATTTGAGCTTCAAATATATACCATTCTTTGTTTTATTGGAGAGATCCCTCTCCGGGGCTAGGAGGGCTAGATCCTAGGGCCCCAAAGTGGTTATGATGTTGTCTCATCTTTTGGTCTTGCCAATCTAGCCAAAACATGGGAACCCCAACATATTTCACCTCTTGTACTCCAAAGAAACATTTGGATGTTTTTTCATATAATTGTTTCTCCTGCAATATTTTGAAGCACCCTGTCAACATGTTGAACATGATCCTTCCAAGACCTGTTGTAGATTAGTATATCATCAAAAAATACTAGCACAAATTTTCTAAGGAAGGGTTTGAAAATGGAATTCGTCAACCCTTGAAATGTAGAAGGTGCATTGGTAAGGCCAAAAGGCATGAACAAAAATTCATAATGACCCTCATGAGTTAGAAATGTTGTTTTTGGAATATCTTCAGTCTTCATTCTAATTTGATGATATCCTAAACAAACATCCAACTTGGTAAAATAAATTGCTCCATGTAATTCATCAAATAATTCATCAATCACAGTAATGGGAAATTTATCTTTAATGGTGAGATTATTGAGCTCCGTATAATCTGGACACATGCGCCATGATCCATCCTTCTTGTGTACCAATACTACAGGAGCAGAGAAAGAACTTTGACTAGGTTGAATTATACCCGCCTCTAACATTTCTGTAATCATACGTTCAATTTCGCTCTTTTGGACATAAGGATATCTATAAGGCCTAATGTTTGGAGGAACATTTCCTGGAATCAAATGAATAGCATGATCATGATCACGAATATGTGGGAGTCCTTTGGGAGTTTCAAACACCTTGGAATGATTATCCAAGACTTGTTGGAGATCTGCAAGAATAGATGATTTTGATGTTGGAACTTCTAGTGAGAAAAATTGTGCAATTACGCCTCATTTTTATTTATTTAGAAGCTTTTCCATGACATTAGAGCTTATTATCTTTCCTGGATTCCCTGCAATACCTCATAATTCGACTTCCTTTCCTTCTAAAAAAAATTTCAAGAAAAGTTCTTGAAAATTAAAAGCTACCATCCCCAAAGATTGTAACCATTGTACTCCTAGTACAACATCAGCACCTCCCATAGGAATGGAAAGCATTGGACTAGTCAATACATATTCCCCCATGGTTAGCTTGATATTATGACATTTTCTAGAGCAATTTATAGTTCCTCCATTTGCAACCATCACTTGACATTCTGGTGCTGGGTATAGGAAACAATTTAATTCCTTGGCTACCTTACAATGAATAAAATTATGGGTGCTACCTGAAACAATCAACACTATTACCTTTTTCTTCTTGATTTGTCCTTCTTTCTTGAGAGTTTGAGGAGTGGTAATTCCTGCCAGTGCATTACACGATATGGTCGGATTCATTTCTTCCTCTTCTAGGGTTGGTTCCTGGTGTATATCCTCTTCTTGTTCATTTTCTTCTTCCTCTTCACAATCTATGTAAATAATTTCTTCTCAGCACACTTATGACCTTTAGTGTATTTGCTATCACAACTGTAGCAAAGCCCTTTTGCTCTTTTTTCTTCCAATTGTTGTGGTGTCAACCTTGTAGGTTGTGGAAATCTAGGCATAGCAACACTTCTTTCTTTATAGAAGTGAGTGGTAGGCTTCCTTGTCGCCATAATTTTACATTCAATTTTTCTTGCCAACCTGAATGCCTTCTCCAATGAATCAGGTTCCAAAACGTGAACTTCATGTTGGATGTTATCCTTTAAAGTACCTATGAAGAGATCAATCCTGTGTTCCTCTGGAATATCAGTTACCTTTATATTCAATTTTTGGAAGTCCTCAATGTGCTCCCCCACTAAACCCTTTTGTTTGAGATTTATCAATTGGCTAAAGAAGGTGTTGCTCTTTGTATCATCATAATGTGCTATCATTTCCTCCGTAAAAATTGACCAAGTGACAATTTTTTTACGGGAGGAAAGCCATCGATACCATACAAATGCATTTTGTTCTAAATGTAAATTTGAAATGCGTACCCTTTGTGTGTTTTTCACATTATGGAGATCAAAATATTGCTCCATCTGTAGTATCCATGTTACAGGATCCTTTCCATCAAACTTCCTCATATCCATTTTTTGAATATGGTGGTTCTTCCGGCCAACATTAGAGTTTATGAAATCACGATTAACATTTATTTTGTTCTCATCATGGTTTCCTCTACTATATTTTCACCATTAGGAAACATTTCTTGTATCAACTTTGTCAAACCTTCCATGTATGCTTTTAGATCATTCTTCACGTTTTCCATTTTAGCTTCCATGTCATCCATCTTAGATTCCATGCCAGCTTCCATGCCATCTATCTTAGATTCCATGCCTTTCTTCAAACCATCCATATTATTATTCACACCATCCATCTTCACTTCCACGCCTTTCTTCAAAACTTACATTTCATTTTTTGCTGCTCTTTGCGAGAGCGAAATTTGGTGCACTTGCTCTTGTAATTTTGATAGATCATGTTGCAATTCTTCATCTTCATGAGTCATAGTAGAGCCTTCTGAAGGCTTAGTGGGTGTTGAATTATTTTTATGAGGAATTTTTTAGAACCCAATACTGATATCTATTCTACAATATGCCATTGGAATCAATTCAAATTGATTCTTCAAACAAGACTTATGAAATTCGGAAAAACAATACACACCTTTTTCTTGCTTTTGAGGAGATTGATATTGAAATTGGATTATCTCTGTAATTGTGGCACTTCAATATCTGAAATTCAGCACTGAAGTAGCCCTCTGAATTATCTTTTGAATGCCATAGGTTTGACCTGATTTTGATTCTCCAAGAAAAATTTATGTCCAATCTCCCACAATGACCTAATTATGGACTGGTTCAGTAGAGCTAACTTGTACGACATTCCACATGTCACTGTTTCATCCTTCAGCTCTGAATTGATAGAAAAGTAACTAAAGTTCGTGCACTTGTGACCACTTTTTATGGCACTCCAATCCGATGCTCAGAGAGAGAGTTATGAAACTTTTCCCATAATCATCTCTTTGAGATGAAATTCGGGAGCCTGAAAAAGCACTACCTTCCATAGATCATATCTCCAAAAATATTGCGAACAAAGCTCTAAAAGTTTTTGATGAGTTTCCTCATGATTTCAGCTTCGTACCCTAAACATTTCAGATTCTGAACCTTCATAGAAAAAAATTTATAGCGAAAATTCCACGATGACCTGTTTAGAGCAGCGAAACCCTAGAATCGAAAGCTCTGATACCAAATGTTGTGTAACTAGCTCCAAAAATAGAAGAAAAGAGATATCAACGCCTTGTAAATAAGCCACTTCGAGGGGGAAACCTCCAATACATTACATAAATGAACAATTCTTGGATGATACAATTTACAAAACCTCCTTTCTATATATAGGAGTCCATGGGGCCATAATGTAATCCTAGTGGGGCCACAATGCAATCCTAGCCGACCTAACAATAATAATTTAAGGGCACAATAATAACAATATGGGGGTTACAAGGGTACAATAATAACAATAAGGGGGTTACACTAACAATATTAAGGGACTATACTAGTAATATAGGGACCTAACAGGTAGACTGATTTTGTTCAATCTCGTACTCCAAAACTACCTCTAAAGAGGCACAGTAATGCGTGAGGCGGGGAAAAAAATGGGTATAATGGCCATGGAGATCAGAAAAATCACAAGGTTGATTGTTGTGAATAGCCTTAGGGTTCTTGGTTGTAGTTGAGGAATAAATAGAGGCTTCAGGGACTGTAGACTTAGGGAAGGAAAAATTAACCATGGGCTTGATACAAGGCAATTTAGAACAATGATGGGTGGTGTTAGCCACCTATAAAATTTGTTATAGAAAAAGGTGGCTAAGACTTTTGAGCCTTCAAGGAAAAAATTTTATTACTAAAAAGTGTTGGCTCTTGAAGACTCTTGGAGGCCTCCTGCCTCTGTCCATAATCTTCGCTACTGGTTTATTTTACACTCAAAAATCCTGTTGATTCCCAAGGAAGAATACTGCTGCAAGCACCATTTCCATTTTCCCCTTCTTCCAAACTTACCTCATTTTAACCTTTTTCCCCCTTGAAAAAATTCCCCTCTTACCCTCTAAGTCCTCCCAAAATCCCCTTCCTTCACTCAAAGTACCCCTTATTTAGCCTTCTTTCCCCTTTTCCCTCTATCGTTGCCCATTACTAGCCTTGAAAACCATGAAAAACCATAAAAACCCACATTTTGGACATGTATGGGTCTTGGCCCCTTCTTGCATAAACCCCCAGTTGTATGATCCTCCATGTAACCCGCGGCCCCGCAGACGGGCACCAAACGATTTTGAATATTAAATACATTCGGCCGAAGTGTAAAAACTTTGGTTTATATATTATTTTTGACGTTTTTATTATATTATAACATTCCACCAGTCCAATTTTTAAATCATTATCCGCCGTCGATCTGATCTGCAGATCGATAGCACGGAGTCCCTCACCCCGGTGGTCCCCGCCATCCACTCGCCGTCGCCAAAACCGGTGGTATCCATCGCATCGCCTTCAAGCGGAGGGTGGTTTTCTTCCATTTCTTAGAAATTCCATACGATGGTCGACACGTATCCCGAGCACTGTTCACCAAACCGCCGTCCATCGCGCGTTAAACATCGGACGTGGACCCTACGCATTATTGGCGTCCACCATCTGATCTGAGGCCGCCCATCGGATGGATATCGCTCACCAAAGATGCCTAACAGTTAACCAGGCTTTGGCACAGTGATAATAGCATCTCCGCTGTTGATCTGATCTACAGATTGATGGCCCAAATCATCAACCGTTTTTTTCGTTTTGACTTTCCACCTACCCCCTCGACCGTCGATCTTTGTGTGATTGACGGCTCTGATTTAAATTATTCTTCCACCTTCCTTTTGTTTTCTCCCGATCAATCTCGACCATTGGATGATGCCATCCAACAACCCTGCTATCTCCACGTGCCTTCTGAAGCAATAAACTTATATATGCATGGATTTTATAATTTTGTTTGTATTTTGCAGGGTTTCAAGTTATTTTTCCACCATGTCCGAAGAAAATTCAAAAGCAGAGGGTGACGATCCTCCCGCCTTCGATCCACTAGAGAAATCATTCGCAGGTTTCAAATTTCACGTTTTATCAATAATTCATAAGGCATTGATGCCACATAACCCTACGCAACCCTGCATACCGGAAAAAACCATAAATTGGGCACAGTCAGAGAGTATTAGTGACGAAGATCAAAATGAACCAGGACAGAGAATGGAAGACATATTTGCAGGGATCATGACTAAGAATGTTTATCAAAAGCCTAATTCCCGATTTAAAACATAGTTTAAATAAGACCTTAAGTGTTTTATCAACAGGAACGCCTCCACAGCGACATCTAAGGCAAATTGATTCCTCCCAGCTACTAAAACGCCACTTTTGCCTCAAAGTATTCAATCAGAGGCCGAAGTTATTGATTAAATGAATATATTCACCTCAACGCAGCGAGAAAGCTACTTCTACAAGGAAAATTAATGCAAAGGATATCTGCAGAGTAACCCTGACATCACACAGAGCCTCAAAGGTCAAAAAGAGCTCCCTTCGAGCTTGAAACTTTATGTAAATCATTTAATACAATATGGACACCTATGTAAGTTTCTTCATTGAGTCCCCCAAAGGCCAAGAAACCATTAAGTCTGTATTAATTGTAATTGAGATCTTTTATCAGATCTCACCTCCTCATTCTTCTATATATACTACTACAGAAGATGAGAGAGGGGTTGGTTGCAGAACTTTGATATACACTTGATCTTAAATTTCTAATTGTAAATAGTGTTCATTGGCTCTTGGAGCTCTGCTGGTGGTAGATAGGTTAGGCTGAGATGTGTATATGGTTGCTAAACTAAAGCACTAGACTTGAAGTTGTAACTGGTTTAGAGCATCAATACAAGCTGATTTATGGGATCCTGGTCTATGTTGATGGTGATGCTTTTCTCATTGTAACTTGTCATTTTTTTCTGTTTTCACTGTGTTCCATTTTCTCTTATAAAGAACAGCATGCATAGAATTAGGACCTACTATACATCAGTAACCTTCTCTGACTGAAAATCTTTATTTGAATGTTTTTTTCTAAACTGTGTTATTTAGGAATGATTTAATTCAGTTCAAGCATATGAATGCTGGCGTTCCCTCGTCTTATTGTCTTAGCTGAATGTTGTTCTTAAATATTATTTTCAGTTTATGATTAGTGAAGATTAACTGAGGAAGATATGGTGAGCCCTGGTCCCAGTTTTATCTCCACTACTATCTGAATGTTTCCCTTGGAATGTGTTAAAAGCTGGCTAGTTTAGAGGTACTTACCAGATCTTAGGCCATTCTGTGTTATCTTTGTGTTTGTCCTGAAAGTAACCAAGTAAAGTAGAGCTAGGAGAGGATTTGTGGTGAGCCCGGCCCGCTAGTTTCTACTCCAAAGGTTGCCTTCAAGTTTCCCTTTGTTTTAAAATGTTTTCTATTGAAAGTGTATCAAAGGCTGTCTAGTTTAAAAGTACTTACCAGATCCTAGTTTACTTTTATGTTTTTCGTGAGTCTATGTCAAAGGCTAGCTAGTTTAGAAGTACTTACCAGATCCTGGGCTTCTCTTTGTTCCTCATTTGTTTAATTCTCCTACTTATTGTATCATTTCATTCCATAAATAAAACTTCAAAGAGATCCTTAGACATAGATGACTTGCCCCATGGAAAAATCTTGCCTCTTGCTGTTCCAATTAAACCCTATTATGACTCCATAGCCCAATGAACTAAAACCTGCAATTATCTATCTTTTTGGCCGAAACTTACTCTCATTGCTTGCAACTTCTCACCTTTGAAACTCTTTGCATTTAGGAATTTCCACCTCAAACAGTAATCATGCTCAACCATCAAAAAACAAAACAAACCCTTGGCCTTCATAACTAACCTAATATTATTACCCCAAACTTCAAAGACAAATCCATATTTGCACTTATTGGAGAGATCCCTCTCCGGATTCAGGAGGGGTAGATCCTAGAATCCAAAAGTGGTTGAAACGATGTTGTTTTCGTGATCAGACTTTTCCTATATTGCTGATTACAGATTCCTAACATTTCTGGCGACTCCACTGGGGACCTTCCCTTAAAAAAAAAAAATCCTTCAAAAACATTGTGAGTAAAAAACAGCCTTTTCAAGCACTACCAAGAACTGGTAATCATGGTAAAACTTGTTTGAATTTGTGACAAACTATGTGAACCCTAGGGTTCTCATAAGTCTCTATCTAACCTTGAAAAAATAGCTGGATTAGCCATAAGAGTAGACTGTCTTTTTCTCATAACCGTAGCTAAGTTTTGAAATAGAGGTAGGACATTCTTAGAAACCACACAACTGAAAAATAACTCAGAAAACACCAAAAATATTTTAGATTGGTATCTGATAAACATAGTGGTGGACCATAAAACCCTTTACCTCCTTAGGAGCTAAAAATGTCCACTTGGCGACTCCACAATCCTTAGTAGACCTTAAGACTCCACTGGGAAGAACCCTCATCATTGTAACATTAGAAAAACTCAGTTAGAGGACTATAGGATTGAAATTTTTGTAAACAGATTAGTTAACCTCTCAAATATTGTCATACCTGGTTGAACTTTTCTTGTTTATTTGGGTCTGAAAAACATAGCATAGTGGCTCCTAGAAAGATTCACACTAGAGCCTATCCTGACCCTGATCCACTTGAGTTAGTTGATAACCCAGAAAGTATCCTTAGGAAGTCTCCTAGGATTAAATTATCAACTATTTTTAGATCACCCTTGAGAGCTAATTCAGTCCCTGAAAATCTCTCAGCTCTACAACAATCACAAGTTGACTTAGTAAATCCTTTTAGAACTAGGTCTCTTGGTGACTTAGATCAGTTAGATTCTGAGTCTTCACTTTCATCTCCTGAAACAAGTGAAAATCCTGGTAGCAGAGAAACAACACCTCCTGATTTACATTTCCTTCACAACCTAGGTGTCTCTCATCCAAGATTAGCTCAACAATCTATTCCTGGTCCATCCACTTCTGCTCACCCTGCATTCATTGTTCAAACCACTCCACTTCAGCCCACTTTCCCTCTTGTTAATCCACCTCTTGAAAATCCAACCCCACCACATATCATGGCAACATGGTATGCTCCCTTAGTCCTTCATGCACCATTAGTCAATCTTCCATAGGACTATCAGTCCAAAATTACATTATATGATGCTAGCAATGCTACAAATGCATCACAACATGTAGATAAAATGAATGACTACTTTGACAGAAATTAAATTGATGATTATTCTGTCAAGCTTAGATTATTTTCTCAGAGCTTAGGGGGAGAAGTAAGAAAATGGTTCAAAGGTTTAACCCCCCACGATATTAATAATCTCCAAGCCTTCCATCAAACTTTCTTAAACAAATGGTAAGTAAAGAAGAATCCTCTCCAAGTCCTTTCTGATTACAAGAACCTCCATAGAAACACTGGGGAAAGTGTGCAAGTTTATTGCACTAGATTTAACAGTGTGTATAATGCACTTTCCCTAGAACTAAAACCTCCACAAGGCTCAGCTTTAAACAAGTTTCCTGAAGTGTTTGACCCTGAGATGGCCTATCAGCTGAGAGAGAGAGAGATTTTGCAACTCTTGAAGATATGCAAAGAGGCGCTCTTTCTGTGGAGGTTAACTTAATGGAAAAGAGAGCAAGAATGAAAAATGAAAAGAGAGTGTCCTTTAGAGAGGAATCTACACCCTCTACTTCCAACTCAAAAATGGAGAAAATGATGGAAGAAATTATGAAAGAAATGAGCCTAATTAAGAGAGCACAAGCAAGCCAAAACCAAAATTCTCTTCAAAATAGAAATCAAAACCAGAATCCGAATTTTAGAAGGAACCAACCTCCAAACAAACCTAGGGAAGATGATCAACAGATCACCCCTCCCTTTCATCAAAACTATGTAAGTGAGGTTGAGGAAACCGGTGAGATAACAGAGGAAGATGATGTCAACATGTTTGGGGTAGAAGATGATGACTTTGATATCCATTATGATAGAAAACAAGGTCTATACACACCTTATGATGACAGGAGAGATGATAATGAAAATTATTATCAAGACATGGAAAATGTCATCATAGAATCTAAAAAATAATATGACCTTAGAAGCAAAACTGATCAACAAACCCCCAACATCAAAACCTCTAACAAATCTTCACAAAATAGCACTGCAACCAAGCCTAAAATTGTGAAACAAAAGGATAAAACAGTGGCTGCAAATTCTGGTAATGATAAAGAGAAAGGCACTCAAAACAATGACAAACAGAGTGCAGACATTAGTAGTAATAACACTTCAGCTAGCACTCCAGTGAAATTTTTTTTGTCAAGTGTAAATAAAATGAATCAACACACTGATATTGCTGATAGAATGATAGCTAATAAGGCTGATACAAGTTCTTCAAAGAACCAAATCCATTTCAGCCTTGAGCAGGAAATTTCAAAGATCAAAATCTCTATTCCCTTAACTCAGTTAGCTGCCCATCATGTATATAGGACCCAAATTTTGAAGGATTTAAACATTGAAGAGAATGAGGACACTGTCAATCATAATGATGACCAACCAGAGCTTATTTTTGTTCCTAAAATTGAAGGTATGTATCAAGAGGGACCTGTTCCTCCCTTTTATGTGAGTTTAAACGTTCATGACAAAATTTTGCACAACGCTATGCATGATTCCGGCGCTTCTCATAATTTAATGCCAAAAGCTGTAATGGAGAGCCTAGGTCTAGAAATTACCAGACCTTACAAATACCTTTACTCCTTTGATTCCAGCAGAGTAAAATGTTTAGGATTAATCAAAGACCTCTGTGTTAACTTAGCCCAAATTCCAGCCAAATGTTTAGTCATGGATATTATTGTGGCTGATGTGCCCCCAAAATACGGATTATTATTATTAAGATCTCGGGGGGCTAAGTTACAAGGGACTACACAAATGGACATGACCTATGCGACAATCCCTGTTTTCAATCAGACCAGAAGACTTTACAGGGAGTCCCATATGAAATACGCAGTTACAAGTCAGGACAGACCACAAAACTCTCCCCTCTATTTTGTAAATACAGGCCTTGATTCTTTTATTATGCTTAACGATGAAACATTTGGTGAAAAAGTCACTATAACAGGATTAATGACAGGTAGGGAGGAAGAGGAACACAATGCAGAAGTGTCGAAACAGTTTGCTGCATTTGAAGAAATTAGCAAACTAAACAAAGGGCTTGAGCTACAAATGACGTGTCCTTTGTTTTTAAACATTAAGAGTCAAGAAAGCAGTCCTCAACCCAATAATATATCTAAGAAAATGAAACAAATTAAACTGAGTGTTGATACTCAAGAACTATCAGAAAGCACAACAGTTGAAGAGGAAATTCACCAAACAGATGAAATTAAAACTAGTCCCCTATGGAGTATGCACTTCGATGGGTCTTGAACTAAGACAAATGCTGGTGTAGGTGTCTGGATTTCCAACATTGAAAATAACCACACAGAAAGCATTTCTTGTAAATTAAACTTTCAGTGTTCCAATAACATAGCGGAATATGAATCCCTTCTTTTAGGCTTACGATTGTTGAAGAAGTTAGGAGCCAGAAGGATTAATGTGTGTGGGGATTCAGAGTTAGTAATTAGGCAAGTCAATGGGGAATATAACGCAAATAATCCCAGACTTAAAGCCTATCGAAAAAATGTCATGGACCTTTTAAAAACTTTCGAGGAGTCCAAATTGATTTTTGTCCCAAGAAAAAGAAATATTGCCGCCCACAATTTAGCCTTTGCAACTAGAACATGCTTAACGCCATATGAAACTAAAGATTGCACAACTCAAATAAAATTTAGACCAGCTGTGCCTGATAATGAAAAATATTGGCAGGTGTTTGACAATGACAAACAAATAGAAGACTTCATGCAATTCAAAAATGAATTTGAACTAAACAGTTCGGACTCAGATTATGATACGGACTGTAGTGAAGAAAATTTTCTTGGTGAAGAAGAGCTATCTCCTGAGCTTGTCAACATTAATATTATGAATAGAAAACTTAAAAACAAAAAGGAAATGACTGCAGAGTTAGAAACAGAGGAGTTAGAAACTCTGCACTCTAAAGATGAAAGTTTTCCAAGCGGTCTAGTGCCTTTAGAAGAGTTGTTCGATCTTAACGATGTGGCCAAAAAGCCAAAACTGGAACCTGTAGATACTGAAGTGGAAGAGTGCAATATAGGTAGTGAACTTAAACCTATGATGATTAAACTGTCTAAGACTTTACCAGCCCACATTAAACTCAAATACATAGAGCTGTTTAAAGAGTTTTCTGATGTTTTTGCATGGAGTTACGAAGATCTTAAGTCCTATAACACTGAAATAATACATAACAAAATTCCCCTCAAAGAAAACCAAAAAATATTCAAACAAAAATTGCGCAGAATAAACCCTGTTCAGTTGCCTTTGGTTCAGAAGGAGATCATGAAAATGTGGCAGTCGGGTATTTGTGTCCCCGCTAGGATACTCTGAGTGGGTGTCTAATCTGGTGTCTGTTAGGAAGAAAACTGGAGAGATCAGGCTTTGTATAGAATTTAGATACCTAAACAAAGCTTCATTGAAAGATAACTACCCTTTACCCAAAATGGATCATATTTTACAAAGGGTGGTAGGGTCTAGAAGAATTTCTTTGCTGGATGGCTATTCAGGGTACAATCAGATCTTAGTTCACCCTGCTGATCAATTAAAGACAGCCTTTACTACACCATGGAACACTCTCATGTCTCTGTGGAAATGCCTTTTGGTCTAATGAATGCCGGAGCAACTTTTCAAGAGCCATGGACATAGCATTCTTGAGGAACCGGCTTCTTCATCATTATACACCTTGATGATGTCACCGTGTTTTCAAAATGTAAGATGAAGAGCACTTTAGAACATTTGAGGAACGTTTGAGAAATGCAAAAGGTTTGGAATATCTTTAAACCCTAAGAAAGACACTATTCCCGTATACAAGAAGGTAAACTTCTTGGGCACATTATTTCAGAAGAGGGTATTAAGATAGATCCAAAGAGGATTGAGGCCATATTGCAAATCTCTCATCCTCGCAACATCAAGGAGTTGCAATCTTTCATCGGGAAGATTAACTTTTTGAGAAGGTTCATCCCCAAATTAGCTGAGCTTCTTAGGAATATCACAAACATGTTGAAGAAGGAGCAAGGGGTAAAATGGACCGTGGAAGCAAAGAAGTCCTTTGAGCTAGTGAAACAAGTGTTAACCAAAACACCGGTTCTAATAAGTGCTGATTTTTCAAAAGATTTTTATATTTTTTCGTTTGCATCAGAACATACCATAGCTGTTGTCCTCTTACAGAAAAATCCGCAAGGACAAGAGCAGCCTATTGCATTCGTTAGCAAAGCATTGAGAGATGACCCTCTAAAGTATAACATTATGGAAAAGCAAGCTTTTTCTTTGTTAAAGCTTTGAAATACTTCATATTATACATCCTTCACTCACACATCATTGCCTTTGTCCCAAACACAGTTGTTAAAGACATTCTAACACAGGACCCAGATGGTAAGAGAGGTAAGTGGATTTTTGTTATCCTTGAATACGATTTAGAGATAAAACCCACTAAACTCATCAAAGGCCAAGGATTGGCTAGATTAATGGATGAATCCAATTTTGAAGCTCTTAATATTAATATGATTGATGCTTTGGATGACCTAGAAGGATTCTCAACTCCTATTGTTGAAGACCATTTTATGAATTCTCTTTGGTATGTTGATATTGTTTATGTTTTTCTCAATTTGAATACACCTCCTGGTTTGAAAAAAACAAAGGCAAGATTCCTCAAATTAAAAGATGTAAACTATTGCATTATTGATAGATGTATTTACTGGAAAAATGCAAGTGGTGTATTGCTTAAATTTTTGCCTGAGTTTGATGCAGAAAAGGTTAAGTACCAGTTCCATGAAGGAGAGTGTGGAGGTCATTTGTACTGGAAGACAACAACCAACAAAATTTTGAGGGCTGGTTTCTATTGGCCTACTTTTCATGATGTGCACAAGATAATCCTAACCTATCATAAATGTCAACTTTTTTGAAGGCAAAAGAAAATCGAAGTACCGCTCTCGTACATTCAATCACCGTTAGCTCTTCAACAAAGGGGACTTGACTTTACAGGTGAAATCCATCTCCCATATTCTACCCAACATAGATGGATTCTCACCTGCTAAGGTACTATTTGACTAAGTGGATAGAAGCCATACTCTGTAGGTGTGTCAATGATTCAGCTTATTATAAAATTCATGGAGACTAACATTGTCTCCAGATTTGGCTGTCCTACCAAGATTATCACGGATAATGCAACAGCATTTGGATCAAAGAAGATGGTTGAGTTCTGTCACAGATATCAGCTAACATTGGGGAATTCCACGGCCTATTACCCTCAAGGTAATGGACTGGCAGAATCCTCAAACAAAATTTTAATGAACATAATCAAGAAGCTGTTGGAGGACAACAAAAAGTCCTAGCACACAAAGCTAGTTCATGCACTATGGGCTGATAGATTTACTTTGAAGAAATCTATTGGTATGTCACCTTTTCAGCTGGTGTATGGTACCGATGCAATTTTTCCAAACAGTCTTGGTGTACCAGTAATGAAGTTTTTTCAAGAGTTACAAACCTAAGATAATGACATACTTAGAAGAGTAAATCAGACAATTCCATCTTCGTAAAAACTAGAGAGGAATTTTGGCAACAAAGCATCATAAACAACATCAACATTAAAAACCTTTTCGATTTAAGAACAAAGGCTAGCAATTTCAGTTGGGGACAAAGTTTTAAAGTGGGGACTCAAGGAAGAAGAGAAGGGAAAGCATGCAGGCCTGACAACTTATGGCTTGGCCCTTACTCTATTCATTCAGCTGCTGGTAACAATGCATTTTTCTTGCAGGAGTTGAATGGAGCAGAACTGTTTGGGGGTCCTATCAATGGAAAGATGCTTAAGAATTACTTCTCTTGATCCATGTTATGTTCCAAAAGAATTTTTATCTTTTTCCATTATAAATATTTCATCCACCATTTCATTCAAAGTTATAAAAATACAAAATACAAAAAAAATGAAAAGAAAGAAAAGAGGGCAGATTGTGAAAACAAGAAAGGTATAGCCCCATACCAAAAAAGAGAAACAAATATGAAAGTGTGCAAGCCGAAATGCCACTCCTGAATAACACACTTCTAGTTAGTCAAACTGTCTAATCTTGACTAATTAGCTTTAAATTTTTTGCTGATAGGATAGTGAATTCAATTCGCCAAACTGTTTAATCTTGGCTTATCAGTAGATAGTTTAGGATAGAAATTAAAGGTTCAAACAAGATCAAAATATGAACCTAAGGTTTCAAAAATAAAATGACTCAGATATGCTTCATATTCTGAGTCAACAGATGTAAAAATCTGGTTCCAATCAGCTCAAAATCCGAACCAGTTGATAAAGACAAAACAACTCAAACAAATTCACACTAGCGCTGTAAAGAAAAGAGAAGGCCATGATGAGAAAATTTCAGATCTAATGCCTTCCATTTTGATTTAATTTTTTGAAAAATAAATATCTATGTGCAACTTGTTTTTATGCCATAGACCAGCATCAAGTTAGACTGTTCAATCCTGACTTGAATGTTTTTTAATTTCTGTTGTAGAATTTAGAGAATAAAGTCTGTTGGACAGTCTAATCCCAACAGACAGTAGATTAGGTAGAGAATCATATGGTCTCAACTGTTTAATCTGGGTCCATGGAGAAATAAGGATTAGAAATAGATTAGTTTTCCTGCTTTCAAAATAATAAAATGTTGTAAAAGAATTTGCCAATCCAAGTGCACTCTAATGAAGAAAAAATGTTAGATCTGTAGGATTGGGTAGGTAGAAAACTTGTTGATGAAAGAACCATTGTTTTTATGGCTACCAATATGTTTTCAAAAGAACATCATCTACAGGAAGAAAGGTAGCCCAATGGATCAAGCACAGGTCAACCTCCTAGAGAATGCAAGTCTGAAGTTCTTGATGCCTTCAAGAAGGCACCATCCCCAAGTGGAGCCACTGTTAGCCACCTATAAAATTTGTTATAGAAAAAGGTGGCTAAGACTTTTGAGCCTTCAAGGAACAAATTTTATTACTAAAAATTTTTGGCTCTTGAAGACTCTTGGAGGCCTCCTGCCTCTGTCCATAATCTTCACTACTGGTTTATTTTACACTCAAAAATCCTGCTGATTCCCAAGGAAGAATACTGCTGCAAGCACCATTTCCCTTTTCCCCTTCTTCCAAACTTACCTCATTTTAACCTTTGTTTTCCCCCTTGACAAAATTCCCCTCTTACCCTCTAAGTCCTCCCAAAATCCCTTTCCTTCACTCAAAGTACCCCTTATTTAGCCTTTTTCCCATTTTCCCTCTATCATTTCCCATTACTAGCCTTGAAAACCATTAAAAACCATAAAAACCCACATTTTTGACATGTATGGATCTCAACCCCTTCCTGCATAAGCCCCCAGTCGTATGATCCTCCATGTAACCCGCGGCCCCACAGACGGGCGCCAAACCATTCTAAATATTAAATACATCCGCCTGAAGTGTAAAACCTTTGGTTTATAGATTATTTTTGACGTTTTTATTATATTATGACTTTCCGTTAGTCCGATTTTTAAATCATTATCCACCGTCGATCTGATCTGCATATCGACGACGCGGAGTCCCTCACCCCGGTGGTCCCCACCATCCACTTGCCGTCGCGAAAACCGGCGGTATCCATCGCACCGCCTTCGAGCAGAGGGCGGTTTTCTTCCATTTCATAGTGATTCCATACGCTGGCCAACATGTGTCCCGGGCACTGTTCCCCAAACCACCATCCATCGCGCGTTAAACATCAGACGTGGACCCCGTGCGATATTGGCGTCCACCGTCCGATCTGAGGCCACCCATCGGATGGATATCGCTCATCGAAGATGCCCGACAATTAACCAGGTTCCGGTGCAGTGATAACAGCATCTCCGCCATCGATCTGATCTGCAAATCAAAGGCCTAAAATTCATCGCCCGTTTTCTCCGTTTTGACTTTCCACCTGCCCCCCCGACCGTCGATCTCCGCGTGATCGACGGCTCTGATTTAAATTATTCTTCCACCTTCCTTTTGTTTTCTCCTGATCAATCTCGACCATTGGATGATGCCATGCAATGGCCTTGCTCTCTCCACATGCCTTCTGAAGCAGTAAACCTATATATGCATGGATTTTATAATTTTGTTCGTATTTTGCAGGGTTTCAAGTGATTTTTCCACCATGTCCGAAGAAAATTCAGAAGCAGAGGGTGACGATCCTCCCGCCTTCGATCCACCAGAGAAATCATTCTCAGGTTTCAAATTTCACGTTTTATCAATAATTCATAAGGCATTGATGCCACATAACCCTGCGCAGCCCTGCATACCGGCAAAAACCATAAATCAGGCACAGTCAGAGAGTATCAGTGACGAAGATCAAAATGAACCAAGATAGAGAATGGAAGACATATTTGCGGGGATCACGGCTAAGAATGTTTATCAAAAGCCTAATCCCTGATTTAAAACACAATTTAAAGAAGATCTTAAGTGTTTTATCAACAGGAACACCTCCACTACCACATCTGAGGCAAATTGATTCATCCCAGCTACTGAAATGCCACCTGTACCTCAAAGTATTCAATCAGAGGCCGAATTTATTGATCAAGACTGGATATCTGCCTCACAACACAGCCAAAAGGTAAATTCTGCAGGAAAATTAATGACAAACATCTGCAGAGTTACTTCGACGCCACACTAAACCTCAAAGGTCAACAAAAGCTCCCATTGAGCTTAAATCTTTATGAAAAGCATTTAATACAGAGGATATGTATGAAAGTTTCTTCATTGAGCCCCTCAAAGGCCAAGAAACCATTAAGTCTGTATTAATTGTATTTAAGATCTTTTATCAGATCTCACCTCCTCATTCTTCTATATATACTACTGCAGGAGATGAGAGAGGGGTTGGTTGCAGAACTCTAATATACACTTGAGCTGAAACTTCTAATTGTAAATAGTGTTCACTGGCTCTTGGAGCTTTGCTGGTGGTAGATAGGTTAGGCTGAGATGTGTAGATGGTTGCTAAACTAAAGCACTGGACTTGAAGTTGTAACTGGTTTGGAGCATCAATACAAGCTGGTTTATGGGATCCTGGTCTATGTTGACGGTGATTTTTTTCTCATTGTAACTTGTCATTTTGTTTTTGTTTTCACTTTGTTCCATTTTCTCTTATAAAGAACAGCATGCATAGAGTTAGGACCTACTGTACATCAGTAACCTTCTCTGGCTAAATATCTTTATCTGAATTTTTTCTTCTAAATTGTGTTATTTAGGAATGATTTGTTTCAGTTCAAGCATAGGAATGTTGGCGTTCCCTCGTCTTATTTTCTTAGCTGAATGTTGTTCTTAAATGTTATTTTCAGTATATGATTAGTGAAGATGAACTGTGGAAGATATGGTGAGCCCTGGTCCCATTTTTGTCTCCACTATTGTCTGAATGTTTCCCTTGGAATGTGTTAAAAGCTGGCTAGTTTAGAAGTACTTACCATATCTTAGGCCATTTTGTGTTATCTTTGTGTTTGTCTTGAAAGTAACCAAGTAAATCAGAGCTAGGAGAGGATTTTGGTGAGCTGGCCCGCTAGTTTCTACTCCAAAGGTTTCCTTCAAGTTTCCCTTTGTTTTTATATGTTTTCTATTGAAAGTGTATCAAAGGCTGGCTAGTTTAGAAGTACTTACTAGATCCTGGACTGCTCTTTGTTCTTCATCTTTTTTAATTCCCCTTCTTGTTGTATCATTTCATTCCATAAATCAAACTTTAAAGAGATCCTTAGAGATAGATGACTTGCCCCATGGACCACTCTTGCATCTTGTTGTTTCAATTAAACCCTATTATGACTCCATAGCCCAATGGACTAAAACCTGCAATTATTTATCTTCTTGGCCAAATTTTACTCTAATTGCTTGCAGCTTCTCACCTTTGAAACTCTTTGCATTTAGGACTTTCCACCTCAAATAATAATCATGCTCAACCATCCAAAAAAAAACAAAACCCTTGGCCTTCATAACTAGCCTAACATCATTACCATAAACTTTCAAAGACAAATCCATCTTTGCAACTTATTGGAGAGATCCCTCTCAGCGATTCGTGAGGCTGCATCCTGGGGATCCTAAAGTGGTCAAAAATAATGTATTATCTCATGGATCTGATTCTTCTCAATCTTCGTCGACACAGATTCCTAATAGGTGGCATGAACGACGACATCACACAAAGAACAAAAGGAGGGGGCAGCAAGAGTGCGCTGAGGCCGAGAAGGAGCAGGGTCACCAAGGGGCCCTAGGCTTAGTGATTATCACAGCTTTGCCCCCTTTACTCAAACTATCACAACAGAGAAAGTTTCTCGTCGAGGTGGCTGAGGCACGGTAGCAGAGAGAGGGGTCATGGGGACCAGTTGGACTGGGGTCAAAGCAAGATAAGGTTTGGGATGACTAGGTGGGGTAGCGGCCCGGGGATAAATGTACCATATTGGGAACCCCGAGGTTAAGTTAGGAAGAGATAAGGTAGCCATAACAAGTATCAAAAACACTCCAGGAGGGGGAGCTCGGAATGATATCTAAGCGGAGGGGTAATGGCTAGGTGGGACAACTCTGAGATGGTTAAGGCTAGGAGGAACTATGCTGGGAGGGTAGAGAGGCTCATGGCTGCTAGCTGTAGATGAAGGGCTAGGAGGAGGGGGTACTAAAGGCTGAGGCGAACTGATAGGAGTAGGTTGCAGAGGGTGGGGCTGCTGACTAGTGGAAGCAAGCCAATTGAGGGAAGCCCGAGATGATTACATTATGAAAACATTCGATGAGCTGGGATCAGAGATAGGAGGAGGAAGACCAGGGAAAGTCACAAGAAAAAAAGGAGTCTTTGTAGACTCTGGGTGAGACACTGGTCAAAGGTTCGACGATTTTCTTACTTTCCACCAAAGAAATGATGGACTTAGGGGAGGTCTGAGACCTCAGTTGGTAATATGTCAATTGGTAGATGGTGACCATATTTCTGTTATGAGGAAAGGAAATCTGGCGGTGAACCCCCGCTGCTACAACAAACATGGCATAGGTGTAGCTATGACCCAATAGAATGTTGTAATCTAAGGGGCCATCAATGAATTCTACGTCAATGCAAATATTCTAGCTTGCAAGAGTAATAGGACAATTTCAGAACAAGCTGATGGGCTGGGAAGAGTGGCCATTTCACGCTCAGAGGGTGATAGTGGAAGGGGCCAACTCAGGTGATCCGAGTTGCTTCCAAATAGAAGTGGACATCACACAAGCAGATTCCCCCTCATCAATGATACAACGAGAGATGTTGGCATTCCACATCTTGACGGGGATTTGGAAGGTGGTGGAAATAGGAAGGGGAGGATGTTCTGACCGGTCAACATCTAAGATGATCAAACAATCATATAATTGATCTACAACGACCATGGCAGTTAGTAGAGCTTTTCATTGTGAAGTGCACAACTGGAGGAGTTCCAGTGTTGATATGGCAGTAGGAGATTGCACCAAATCATCTACTATACTATACAAATGGGAAGCTTTGGCAGCATGAACGTTTCTGCATAATTGCCCCTTGGTGATATTGGTATGAACCTCCTCCTTAGGCTGAGGGATATATAAAGGACCGGTGGTTGTCAAAAGAGGCTCTATAGAACCTGAAGAAGGGGGCTCGGGGCAGACGTAGCAGGAGGCTTACTGTATTGATAGGACTGAGTCTGAAGGTTGAGGTCAACAGTGATGGATTGGTTAGAGTTCATTATGAGAATTTGGTAATCAGAGGTACCAGATGGAGGAGGTTGTGTGGCCACCTGACCTTCAGGTGGTTGGGTAGCTATGGATCCATGCTAGGGGAAAGGATTGGTAAACATAGCCAGTTGGATAGGTTCAGCATTGCGAGGAACTGAAGGGGAGGCTTGCTATCCTCGCGATGCTACTTGAGTCTCCCATATCTGACGCATCTGAGGTAAGAGAGGAAAATCATGGGTGTAATGACCAAAGACACCACAACAAGAACAAGGCTTATTCATGTGAATAGGTATGTCCTACTTGGGTTGAGTGCCCTGTTGCTGGTTAGTAGTGTTAGGCACATTCCCTTAGAGATTGGGTCCTGGATTACCTAGGGCAGATTGATTTTTGGCGCCTTTCCTCTTCTTTTTGGAAGTAGGAGGATTACTCGCGCCCTGTTATGCATACAATTGCCCCTGGCTAGGGGTAGTGGATGCTGTTGCAGGGGTTGAGAAGGCAAGGGAGGCAAGGGTGCTAATGTTGGAGGAGCTAGAGCACCAGGCTATGGATACAAATAATAAGGAGGTTGTGAAAATTTTGGTAAATAGGTTGGGCAAAAGGAGGATGCATCCCGTATACTAGATACATGCTACCAGGAGGGGGGAAAGTGCTAGAGGAGCTGGCCCCTCCTTGAGGGAAGCCATAAACCATGGGAGGATGAGAGTATGGATGAGAAATGGCTCCAACGATACTGTCGGCGGCATGGGATGCCCCCGGTGGATTGGCACCATCGGGTATAGGGAGATCAGGTAAGACGGTATAAACATAACCAAACTGTTCGTATATTAGGTCATGTTTTAATGCAATCTAGAGAATAGCTTCCTCGGTCTGAGGGAAATACAATGCAACATCGTTGCTGATAGCAAGAAAAAGGGATCTAATGAACTAGTCCATGTACACAGAGTCTTTAAAGGTAGGGGCTAGACATAGGCTCTTTCTTCTCCACCATTCCTGGACATGATCGGATAAGAGGGTCACAGACGATTGGTGAGAAGAGGTCAAAATTTTGGTACTAGTTTCATAATAAAGGGGAAGTTGGAAGTAAGACTGAAAAACCCGCACAAGAGTCACAAAATTAGTATGAGAGGAGGAGGCCTCGTCAACATACCAATTAGAAGCTTCTCCAGTAAGCATATGTTAGAAAAAACTATTAGGTCCCTATAATTTTAGCAGATTGGCAAGATTAAAGCTACAGAGGCAACATTTGAACCACTTTGGGATTATAGGATCTAGCCCTCTTGAATCCAGAGAGGTATCTCTCTATAGGTGCAAAGATTTATTTATATTTAAGGCTTGAAATTTGATATTAGGATAGTTATGAAGTACAAGGTTTTGTTTGGTTTTGGTTGGGAAAAGATATAATGAAGGTGAAGGAAGTATAAATGAAGGGTGAAGGTGTATGAAAGTGAAAGAGTGCTTCAACTAAAAATATAGGCAAGATGCAGATTCAATCCATTGGGCTATGGAGTCATAATAGGATTTAATTTAAACAACAAGGTTCAAGAGTGGTCCATGGGGCAAGTCATCTATGTCAAAGGATCTCTTTAAGTTGATTTTATGGAGTGGAATGAAACAATAAGAAGAGGAATCAAACAAATGAAGAACAAAGAGCAGCCTAAGATCATGTAAGTAATTTGAAACTATCCTGATTTTGGCATGCACTTAAGAAAGACATAAAAGTAATCTAAGATCAGGTAAGTACTTTGAAACTAGCCTAATTTTGATGCGATTTCAATAGAAAACATTTAAGAACACAAAGAATAGCTTAAGATCAAGTAAGGACTTTGAACGTATCCTGCTTTCAGCGTATTCAAAAGGAAAACATTCATGATAAACAAAAAAGTAGTCTAAGATCAGGTAAGGACTTTGAACCTATCTTGCTTTCAACATACTCTTAAGGGAAACTTTCAAACAACCTTTGGAGGAAAAACTAGAAGACAGGGAACCATAAAATTTTCTAGTACAACTCTACTTAGTAAGTAATGAAAATAACATTCAAGAACAATGTTTAAAGTTTAGACAGTAAGACGTGGGAACACCAACATTCCTTAACTGCTTGGACTGTATTAAATCATTCTCAAATACACAATTGGAGAAAAACATAAAGATAAATATTATCAGTGAGAGTAGGGTACTTGTAAGAGTAAATCCTAGCTCTATATTTGCTGTTATTTATCAGAGAAAGTGGACAGAATGGAAACGAAAAGGAAATAACAATTTACAATCAGAAAAAAAATCACCATTGACATAGACCAGGATCCCATAAATCAACTTGTATTTGATGTTCAAACAAGTTACAATCATCAAGTCCAGTGTTTCTCTATAGCTTCAAACTTCTCATCTCAACTTAGGTATCTTCAATTACAAACAATGCTTACAACAGCTTCAAAAACTATTTATAGGCAATAGATATGCAGTGACCAACCTTTATCTCATCTTCTACAAAAGTATTTGTAGAAGAAATGAGGAGGTGGGACGAGAGAAAAGATATCTAGGCCTAATTAGTACAATTTAATGCTTCTTGGCCTTTGAGGGGCTCAATGGAGAATATTTCTGATATTTCCTCTGTATTAATTGATTTTCATTAAGTATTAAGCATACTGGGCAGATTTTGTTGACTTAAAAAACTCTTGAGGTGAGTTAGTAATAACTCTGGCTGTCTTTTAGGAAAAATATCACTGACTGAAGCAATAACTCTACCTCCTTCGATTGCTATGAGGCTGCAGGTGGCTTTTGGTAGCTGGAGAGGATTCAATTAGCGTCTGATGTGGTAGTGGAGGCTTTTCAGACTAATAGATTTCTTTGTTTTATTCTAAAACACCTTTAATCTATCTTTGCTCTGTGTTTTAGGTCTAATTAGGCTTAATTTTTGTCTTCAGATCTTCATACCATTTTTAACTGTGTCGATTAGGCCTTTGGTTTACTAAGTTTGTGTTTTAATCCCTCAAATTGTGTTGAAAACCTTTAATTCTTCATTTCTACTTTAATCCCATTCTTTGACACTGATACTCTTTGTCTGATTAAGGTTTACTATGTTTTTTTGGTTCGCAGGTGCGCTGAGGGTTTTATAATGTTACCAATGTTCATGAGACATGGGTGAAATTGAGATTTGAACCCTGTAGATTCCTTGTCTTCATCGATAAAGGCCTAGGGGATCATCATCCCCATCTTTCACTTTATTTAAAAAACTGTGGAAAAGCTTTAAAAACCTGCAAAAATACACAAAATTATGAAAAATCCGTGAAAGAATTGGTTAGGCTGCTTTGGGGGCGAGTTTTAATCATGGCTTTCGATCTAGGTTAATCGACGATCGAGATTGCTCGATGGGTTTGATGGCAAGGCGGTTGGATGAAAAGAATGGAATATTAAGTCTTGGCCATTGATCTAGATTTATCAACGGCTGAGATCAATCGTGGAAATTATAATGCGGAGGGGGTAATATTATAACAGAATGGGGGAAATTTCAAAAGAAATGGGAAGAAACCTTTATTGAAAGTGAAAAATGGCTGGAATGAAGTTTGGACGTAGAATGAATAAGATTTGTTGATCTAGAATGATGAACGGTCAGGATTTCTTGAACAGAGTGTTTGGGAGCTTAGACGGTGGGAAAATGAATGGGGGGAAGGATCTAATCAGGACTGTTGGATGAAAGTGATGGATGACCATGATTAAAGGAGGAAACTCAATGCAATGGGAAAATTGGTTTGGCAGAAAACCTGAGTGGTTTTCGCACAGCTATGAAGTTGTTTTGAAATCTCTAAAAAAAACACGATATGATTCACGGTTGACACACGTCCCTTAGAAAATCAATTTTTTTCGCATTTTTTCTTGGCATTAAACCCTGGGCGAAAAAAAATGTGAAACTGACTGCTGGCTGTCGGATGAAGGGGCGTAGATCCAATGGTACGGATCGCATGCGATGGAGGGCAAGATGCATGGACGGAAAGGTAGGTGGGGTCAAAAGATGGTTTAAATGTGAACCTTTGGATCAAGGGAAAGAACGACAGAGATCTATTGATGGAGAAGAAATGAAAAGGGTTGGGTTTGAAAGCGGGAGCAATGTGGACCGTTGGATTGGAGGAAATCAACGATGGAGATTTGATCGTAGGATCGCGATGGTGGAGGGATATGCGATGGGCGAGCGCGATGCGATTAAGCATTGGTCGTCGGATCTAGGAGTAAGATTGACAGTCAATATTCAATCAGAGGGGTAAAGGAGGAAAGTTATGGGCGGGGTGCGAAGAAATCTTAGTCGTCGGTTCTTGTGGATTCGACGACTAAGATTCAATCGGGGGGATCAGCATCAAAGAAGGCGAAAGGGAAAAGTGTTAGGGAAAACTGTGATTTTTCGATTGCGATTGAGTGAGAGCCGTTGATCTAAAAACTAGATCGACAGTGGAGACTTAAACATGAATGAAAAAGGTGGAATGGCGGGTTTGGAACGGGGAACCATATGGAATGTTGGATCTGGGCGCAGAAGAGAAAATCAACGGTGGCGAAACGATCGCAGGATCGCATCAGAGAAAAGGAAAGAACCAAGAGAAAAGGGTTATATGATTATCTGCGATGCGATTTATTTTTGTGATGTGATGAGCCGATGATCTTTGATCGGTTTAGATCGACAGTTGATATTCATTTGAACTTTGAACTGTCGGGTTTTATTGAAATATGAAGGAAAGTCGGGTTTTTATGAAATACAAAGGAGAAAAATGTTTTGACAGGGTTCGGAGAGGAGTTTAGGCCCTTTAAGCGCCTGTTTGTGGGGCTTAAGTTCCTATGAGGAAGGGGCCTACCAGAGTTAAGTCCTCGAGGGCTGAAGAAAATATTATATGAAAAAAAGGTATTTTGGCGTAAAAAACAGAGTTTTTTAAGGCAATTTAGTGGTTCTGATAGGGGAAAGAAGGCATTTTTAAACCAAATAACAAAGAGACATAAGGTTTAAAATGGATTTTGAAGGGTTTTTGAAGGTTGAAAAAAGCTTATGGAGGAGTTTTATGAAGAAAAAGGGGGTGAAAAATGGGGTTATTCATGAGTGAAAGGAGGGGTAAAATGAAGGGGAAAATGGGTTTTTTGAGCAGTCTTCTTTAGGTAAACAACATATTTTTCAGATTTTTGAGTGAAACAGCAGTGAAGATTATTTTAAAGGATAAATATCATCATAATACTTCAAGAACTCACAGTTTGGCCATAAAACTTTTTCTTGAAGGCTACAAAAAAAATTTAGCCACCATTTGATATGAAATTTTTTTATAGGTGGCTAATAGCATATCCAAGTTGGGATGGCAGCTCCTTGGAGGTGTCAAGAAGCTCATACATGTCTTCTCTGGAAGCTAATCAATGCCTCATCCATTGGGCTGCAATTTTCCTCTTCCTTTTTTCTTTATTCCTATTTTTCTCAATAGTTGTTAGTAGCCATTAAACAATGGAATTCCTATCAACCACAAGATTTTACCACCCAAAGCCCCACATCTAACATTTTTTTCTTCTTTCAGAGTGCATTCGGATTGGCAAACTCTTTTTACAAACATTTCATTCTTTTGAAAGCATAAAACTATTCTATTTCTACCCTTATTTCTCCATGAACTCGGATTAAACAGTTGAGTTCATAAGCTTCCTTACCTAACTACAATATGCCAGGATTAAACTATCTGACAAAATTTTATTCTCTAAATTCTAAAACAGAAATTTAAAAGTAGACAAGTCAGGATTGAACATTCTAATTTGTTGCTGATATATGGCATAAAAACAAGCTGCACATAGACTAAAATTGCAGAAAACTAAAGCAAAATAGTGAAGTCTTAAGATCTAAAAATCAAAACATCCTTCGTTATTCCTTTAGCTCTGTTTTGAATTTATTTGAGCTATCTTTCATTCTTTCCTGGTTCAAGTTTTGGGCATATTAGAACCAGTTTGTTTTCTACCTTTGGCTCAAGATTTGATTTTATTAGAGCCATTTTGCTTTTGAATTCATAGGTTCATATTTTGAGCTTGTTTGAACCTTTATGTTTCTATCCTAATCTACCTTACTGTTAAGCCAAGATTAAGCTGTTTGGAAAATCTATTCCACTAACCTATCAGTAGTAAATTTAAAACTAATTAGTCATGATTAGGATGTATGACTAACTAGGTGTGTGTTTTTAGGAGTGGAATTTGAGCTTGCACACTTTCAGACTTTGTTTCTCTTTTTTGGTATGGGGCTGTACCTTTTTTGTTTTTACACTACCCTCTTTTCTATCTTCTATTTTTTTTTTTCTTTTTCTTCAAAGCAGAAAACAACAAATATTTAAATGCTCAAAGGTTGAGCTTTATTGAAATTCCTATTTAACCTATTCTAACTTCGAATATTTACGCTGTTCATATGATACAAAAGTGCCAATGTAGCTAGTTGAGTAGTGACAAAAAGAAAAATAAACTCTGGCTACTTTTCAGGGGTATCCATAGTACATTTTGAAGATTAGTCTTCAAAACCAAGGCTATCACAGAAGGTGACAAATTTTCATGCATTTGGCTCTTGCAAAGGATCCATGCTTGACAATTTGAGCCAGTTGGGGCTTCCACACACTCTTCCATAGGATAAACAAAGAACAGATGAGAATTCTCTTATTTTTGGCCCTCCATGGTTGGTAGACTATCTGCTTCTAAGACATCATCTTTGAGGAGTATATCTTCAGTATGTTGCTTGGAAGCATCATCATCCTTAACCTACAAATCAACAAGCAATGAAATTTCTTCTTTCTCTAAATCTATGCTTGCTTCTGATAAAAATTTAGGTTCTTTGAATGACAGATTGATATCAGTAATGGGAGAAGTTTCTTATTGTAAAGATGGTATATCCTCAGTAGGAAAGTCTTCTATTTGTTTTTATCCCTCAAATTTTTGCCAGAATATTTTATTGTTTGGGACAGCTGGTCTGAATTTTTCTTGAATTGTATATTGTTTGCTCTCCCAAGGTCTCAGACATGTACTAGCAACAAGGACTAATCCACTAGCAAAACTGTTTTGGTCTTTAGGAACAAGGATAAGATGGAATTCTTTAAAATATTTTAACAAATCCATGGCATCATCCTTATAGTCTCTAAGTCTGGGATTTTTAACCATGCATTCTTCTTTCACTTGCCTAATTACCAATTCTGCATTTCCATGAACTGTTATCTTCTGGGCTCCTAATTTCTTCAATAAGTGTAGCCCTAAGAGGAGTGCCTCATACTCTACTATGTTAGTTTTTCATTGAAAACTTAATTTATATGAATGGGCTTCAGAATGATTGTTTCCTGTATTGTAAAGCCATATTCCTACACCTGCACTAGTTTTAGTACACGATCCATCAAAATTCATACTCAAAAGAGGACTAGTTCCAATATTATCATTAATTTCCTTACTATCCTCTTTGTCTTGAGTGCCATTGGATTGTTCAATGGAATAGGCACTATGTTCATGATTTTCTTGTCTAAATGAAGGTTTGGAGGGTAGCTGCTTGCTTAGTATTTGATCAATTTGTTCTTATGTCGAAGGAGAAATCTCTCTTTCAACATAAGAAGAAATAAAGCTGCCCTCTTTCTTTTGATCCACAAAAGAAATTTCTAAATATGTACAACAAAGTTCTCCATGTGAATAGGCAAGAGTATTTGTTTTGGAAAAAGTTTCAAAGACTGGCTGTTTATTAATAGTCCAATCTATTTCTTTTTCTATCAAAGGGGAAGATGTTTCTATGTTCCTTTGAATAGGAGTACAGTAGTTATTTGTCTCTTATGAAGTCTGATTTTGAGGCAGGATGTCTTCTTGAGCCTCAGCTATAAGGGATGATGAATCATTGTTTTGGTTTTCAAAAATATCTTGAGGAATGTTCTTTATTTCTTGGGTGTTTTCTTCCTTAATTGATTCATCTAGGTTCTTGTAATTTTTCAATAGCATATTAAACTCATGAATGGCTACTAAAAGATCTTCAGGATGTATTTGTTCCAAATATTCATCATTGTATATAATGTGTTGGGTGATTTTTTGTGATGGATCATAATGTATTTCACCCCATGACAATGATGTAGTGTTTGCTTTATATTTCTCATAAAACACATGTTCAAGGTCCTTTAAAGAAAACAAACTACCAGATTTCAACAATTCATACCAATCCTTAACTTTTCCTTCTAATGTTAACATGAAAATTTTCATTAGGCAGTCTTCATGCCATTCAAATTTTAACCTCCATAGATATATGTGAAATTTGATGAGATGTAGTAGAGGGTCATCAAACTTTTCACCTTGAAAAACAGGTAGGTTGTCATCCCAATTCACCTGGGGCATCTTATGTGGAAACCCAGGGATACGATCTCTACTCATTGGGGCATATCTTTGTTGTATCCTTGGAATCATGTTTGTAAATCAAGAAAGAGGTCACTAAGTCTGTTCAATCAGTTCAAGGTCTTCTACCAGTGGAGTCATTTGGTCTTTTGGGAGTTATAGAGTGTGGAGTCGCTAGGTGGAAAATTTTTAGTTCTTAAGGAGGTAAAATGTTTTATGGTTCCACCACCATGTTTATTTGAATACCAATCTGAAATATTTTTTGGGTTTTCTAAGTTTTTTCCGTCCTATGGGTTCTAAGAGTGTCCTAAATCCGTTTCAACACTTAGCTAGGGTGATGAGACAAATAGAGTTAACTCTTATGTCTTAGCTAGCTGATTCCTTCAAGGTTTGTTAAGCTCTTATGAGAATCCTAAGGGTCACTTAGTTTGTCACTGATTCAAATAATTCCTATCATGATAACCAACATGCTTGGTAGTGCTTGAAGAGAGCTACTTATACTGCACTGAACAGTGAGTGTTATGTTCTAAGGATTTTAATCAGAAGTCCCCAACGGAGTCGCCAAAAATGTTAGGTCTCTGTAATTTTAGCAGATTGGCGGGAATAAAGCTGCAAAGGAAACATTTGAACCACTTTTGGATTCTAGGATCTAGCCCTCCTAAATCTAGAGAGGGATCTCTCTATAGGTGCAAAGATTGATTTATCTCTAAGGCTTGAAATGTGATATTAGGCTAGTTATGAAGTACAAGGTTTTGTTTGGTTTTGGTTGGGCAAAGATATAATGAAGGTGAAGGAAGTCTAAATGAAGGGGTAAGGTGTATGAAAGTGAAAAAGTGATTCAGATAACAAGATAGGTAAGAAGCAACTTCAATCCATTGGGCTATGGAGTCATACTAGGATTTAATTGAAACAATAAGGTTCAAGAGTGGTCCATGGGGCAAGTCATCTATGTCAAAGGATCTATTTAAGTTGATTTTATGGAGTGGAATAAAACAATAAGAAGAAGAATCAAACAAATGAAGAACAAAGAGCAGCCTAAGATCAAGTAAGTACTTTGAAACTATCCTGCTTTTGGCATGCACTTAAGAAAGACATAAAAGTAATCTAAGATCAGGTAATTACTTTGAAACTAGCCTGCTTTTGATGCACTTTCAATAGAAAAAATTTAAAAACACAAAGAATAGCTTAAGATCAAGTAAGGACTTTGAACCTATCTTGATTTCAACGTATTCAACAGGAAAACATTCATGATAAATAGAAAAAGTAGTCTAAGATCAAGTAAGGACTTTGAACCTTTCCTGCTTTCAACATACTCTTAAGGGAAACTTTCAAACAACCTTTGGAGGAAAAACTAGAAGATAGGGCAAACCATAAACTTTCCTAGTCCAACTCTACTTAGTAAGTAATGAAAATAACATTCAAGAACAATTTTTAAAGTTTAGATAGTAAGACGTGGGAACACCAACATTCCTTAACTACTTGGAATGTATTAAATCATTCTCAAATACACAATTGGAGGAAAACATGAAGATAAAGGTTATCAGTGAGAGTAGGGTACTTGTAACAGTAAATCCTAGCTCTATATTTGATGTTCTTTATTAGAGAAAGTGGAAAGAATGGAAACAAAAAGAAAATAACAATTTAGAATAAGAAAAACATCACCATTGACATAGACCAAGATCCCATAAATCATCTTGTATTTGATGTTCAAACCAGTGACAATCATCAAGTCCAGTGGTTCTCTACAGCTTCAAACATCTCATGTCAACTTAGGTATCTTCAATTACAAATAGTGCTTACAATAGCTTCAGAAAACTATTTACAGGCAACAGATATGCAGTGACCAACCTTTATCTCATCTTATACAGAAGTATTTATAGAAGAAATGAGGAGGTGAGAAAAGAGAAAAGATCTCTAGGCCCAATTAGTACAATTTAATGCTTCTCGGACTTTGAGGGGCTCAATGGAGAAGCTTTGTCATATTTCCTCTGTATTAATATATTTTCATTAAGTATTAAGCATACTAGGCAAAATTTGTTGACTTAAAAAACTCTTGAGGCAAGTTAGCAATAACTCTGGCTATCTTTTAGGCAAAATATCACTGATTGAAGCAATAACTATGCCTTCTTCAATTGCTTTGAGGCTGCAGGTGGATTTCGGTAGCTGGAGAGGATTCAATTAGCCTCTGATGTGGCAGTGGAGGCTTTTCGGATTGATAGATTTCTTTGTTTTATTCTAAAACACCTTTAATCTGTCTTTGCTCTGTGTTTTAGGCCTAATTAGGCTTAATTTGTCTTAGGTCAAGGCAATATGATGCCGAGTGTTGTCCTTGAATAGCAACCCACTTGATGAAGATGATGGCAACCTAATTGATGAAGTTGTGCTTGATAGAATATGTCTTGATGAACTTGTTAAATGATGTAAATCTGATGTATCTACAGTGAGTACAGAATGTAATGATGGAAGAATTGTCAGTATGTGTCAAAGCATGATGAAAAGAGTATGTCTCAAGGCATACACGGATTTGTCTAGGAGAAGTCGCGTATGCACGCGGGAAATAACGTGCCAAGTCGCGTATGGGCAAAAGCGCTCATAAAGTGCAAAACCAGGGGTAACCACCATGGTATTGATCCATTGTATTGAGTAATGATTCGTCTATGTGACCCCGTCCAGGAATACCATCGGAAGTAATGTGGTTTTGGCTCATGGTATTGAAAAAGGGTAAACCTATATAAAGAGAAGAAATTCATTGTGCAAATCATGAGAGTGGGGTTAAGATGTCTGAGCTTAATGAATACTTCTGTCTAAAGTATATCTGAATGGAAAGGGTAACAGTTGAATGATAGATCTGAAAGCATGATGCACCTATGAAGAAATAATGAAGAAGTGAATCAAGATCTGAAATGTATTTGTATTTGCTAGATCTGTTATGGAATGATTAGATCTGAGACGAGGCGAACATCTGTCTGAAGTAAAGGGTAAAATCTGTGTGATGTATCTGTTCTGAAGAATTGCAATGACCTAAATGTCTGAAGAACTATACGCTAGTTCGCCGCAGAGTAAGCGCGTATATACGCGGGTTTGCTAAAGAGAAAGCGCGTATGGGAAGTAAAATTAGCTCTGTAATTTGTACAAAAGTATACGTAGGTTTGTATGGTTGAAGGTGCGTATATACAGATTTCATTATCGTCAGCAGTTTTATAAATCTGGGCTCGCTGAAGTATGAGTATGCAATGTCTGATCGACTCACACGCTATCTGTCTGGTTAATGTTGATAAATATCTGCTGGTGATGGTTGACTTTGAGCTAAATGTGTGGAGTGGGTCCAATAAAATAGATGAAACGTGTCTCAAGTTGTGTTCTCACAGAAGCTTTGGATCCGGCAGGAAAATTGATGAAACGTGGTCCATGTGGTGCCGAGGGTTGTAGCCTCTAAGTAGGGGGTTGCAGCTCCTCCAAGTGAGGTCATAACCAGGACTGTGGGGTCGTAGCTCCTTCCAGAGAGGCCGGTAAACGAGAGCAATAACGAGCTCCTTTCCAGAGACAATAGTAAATCCAGCTTGTGGGTGCCTGCTGCTGCAGGGAGTTACACCAAGACATTTGTTGTAAGATGTTTTCTCTATAATAAAATATTAAAGGCTGAGCAACTGCAGTGGTGGTTTTCTCCCGACTTGGGTTTCCACCTAAAATCCTGGTGTTCATGTGTGATGCTTATGTGTGATGGTTTATTATGTTCTTACTGCACATGTTTACTGTTTATTGAACATCTAATGAATGAATGATGGGATGATATAAGCGAATAATTAATGGCATAATTAGATCTCTGTGTATACGCGAGTTTTATGAAGGATATCTGCGTGTATACGCTAGTTTGGTTCAGCAAAGTAGCGTCTGGGTTTTAGAGAGTGAAAAAGTAAAAAGATTTGATAAAGTCCTAAATATCGATTCACCCCCCCCTCGTATTATTCCCAACAAGGTCTTCATACTATTTTTAACTATGTGGATTAGGCCTTTGGTTTACTGACTTTGTGCCTTAATCCCTCAAATTGTGTTGAAAACCTTTAATTCTTCATTTCTGCTTTAATCCCATTATTTAACACTGATACTCTTTGTCTGATTAAGGTTTACTATGTTTTGTTGCTTCGCAAGCACGCATAGGGTTTTATAATGTTACCAATTTTCATGAGACATGGGTAAAATTAAGATTTGACCCTGTAGATTCCTTGACTTCATGGATAAAGGCTTGGGGGATCGTCATCCCTGGCTTTCATGTTATTTAAAAAACTGTAGAAAAGAATTTAAAACCTACAAAAATACACAAAAGTTACGAAAAATCCATGAAAGAATCAGTTAGGCTACTTTGGGGACGAGGTTTAATCGTGGCCATCGATCCAGGTTAATCGAAGATCGAGATTGCTCGATGGGTTTTATGGGGAGGTGGTTGGATGAAAAGGAGGGAAGATTAAGTCCGGGCTATTGATCTAGATTGATCAACGGCTGAGATCAATCGGGGAAATTATAATGTGGAGGGGATAATATTATAGCGGAATGGAGGAAATTGCAAAAGAAATGGGAGAAAACCTTTATCAGAAGCGAAAAAGGGATGGAATGAAGTTTGGACGTAGAATGAATAAGAGCCATTGATCTAGAATGATCAACGGTCGGGATTTTTTGAACGGAGTGTTTGGGAGCTTAGACGGTGGGAAAATGAATGGGGGGAAGGATCTAATCAGGACCGTTGGATGACAGTGATGGACGGCCATGATTAAAAGGAGGAAACTCAATGCAATGGGAAAAGTGGTTTGGTGGAAAACCTGAGTGGTTTTCGCGTAGTTATGAAGTGGTGTTGAAATCTCTAAAAAAAAAACGTGATATGCTTCGCTGGTTGACACGCATCCCTTAGAAAACCACTTTTTTCACGTTTTTTCTTGGCGTTAAACCCCGGATGAAAAAAAATACGAAACTGCCTATTGGCCGTCAGATGAAGGGGTGCCGATCCAACGGTGTAGATCGCAGGCAATGGAGGGAAAGATGCATGGACGAAAAGGTAGGTGGGGTCAAACGGCGGTTTAAATGTGAACCATTGGATCGAGGGAAAGAACGACAGATATCTATCAATGGGGAAGAAAAGAAAAGGGCTGGGTTTGAAAGCGGGAGCAATGCGGACCATTGGATTAGAGGAAATCAGCGGCAGAGATTTGATCGCAGGATCGTGATGGTGGAGGGATATGCGACAGGCAAGCACGATGCAGTTAAGCATTGGCCGTAGGATCTAGGAGTAAGATCGATGGTCAATATTCAATTGTAGGGGTAAAGGAGGAAAGTTATGAGTGGAGTGTGAATAAATCTTAGCTGTCATTTCTTGTGGATTCGACGGCTAAGATTTAATCAGGGGGATCGGCATCGGAGAAGGAAAACGAGAAAAGTGTTAGGGGAAACTGCAATTTGCCGATTGCGATTGAGCGAGAGCCGTCGATCTAAGAACTAGATCGACGGTGGAGATTTAAACATGAAGGAAAAAGGCAGAATGGTGGGTTTGGAATGGGGAACAATACGGACCGTTGGATCTGGGTGCAAAAGAGAAAATCAACGGTGGCGAAATGATCGCAGGATTGCATCAGAGAAAAGGAAAGAACCAAGAGAAAAAGGGTTATATGATTATTTGTGATGCGATTTATTTGTGTGATGCAATGAGCAAATGATCGTTGATCGGCTTAGATCAACGGTTGATATTCTTCTGAACTTTGAACTGTCGGGTTTTATTGAAATACAAAGGAAAGTTGGGTTTTTCCGAAATACAAATGAGAAAAAGGTTTTGACGGGGTTCGGAGAGGAGTTTAGGCCCTTTAAGCACCAGGTTGTGGGGCTTAAGGTCCTATGAGGAAGGGTCCTACTAGAGTTAAGCCCTCGGGGGCTGAAGAAAATATTATATGAAAAAATGGTATTTTGGCCTAAAAAATAGAGTTTTTTAAGGTAATTTAGTGGTTTGATAGGGGAAATAAGGCATTTTAAAACCAAATAACAGAGAGACATAAGGTTTAAAAGGGATTTTGGAGGGTTTTTGAAGGTTGAAAAAAGCTTATGGAGGAATTTTATGAAGAAAAAGGGGGTGAAAAATGGGGTTATTCATGAGTGAAAGGAGGGGTAAAATGAAGGGGGAAATGGATTTTTTGAGTTGTCTTCTTTAGGAAAACAACAGATTTTTCAGGTTTTTGAGGGAAATAGTAGTGAAGATTATTTTAAAGGATAAAGATCATCATAAGACTTCAAGAACTCACAATTTGGCCATAAAATTGTTTCTTGAAGGCTACAAAAAAAAATTTAGCCACCATTTGATATGACAATTTTTTATAGGTGGCTAACATAAACAAAGACTACGTAAATAATGGGTGATGGCAGAGAGGTGGTGTAGGATCATTTGATTACAATGATATAGTCTTTTCTTGGCGGTGGTAACCAGGCGCTTATTCACTTAGGGTGTGTCTGTTAAGAGTGTTAATTTTAATTTTTAAATCTAGACGTTTCTAGAGAAAGAAAAAGTGTGCTGTATAACTGTAAATAAATCTGCAAATAAAAATAAAGGAAACTGAATATAACAGAAAATAAATAGCTAAATATGCGTTAATCTAAACCCAAGGAGACGGGCCTCTCAACAACTAGTCTATGTGTGGGAGAAAATCTAGTCAAAATACACCAAAATAGCCAATGGATCTAAATTCAGGAGGGACAATGATCTAAAGGGAAAATCTACTAGAAATAGGTGCAAGAAAACAACAAAAAACTAGAGGGAAAAGTGTTGCAAATGAGGTGGCGAAAGGCTACAACCTGAAGGAAAATTAAGGGAACCCTAGAGGAGGACCAAACAAAACCGAAAAAATCTCCTTTGGATATTAACAACTAATATAAAATGGATCTGAAGGTAAGGGATCAGATCTAAAAAAATGGCTGAACACACTGAAATTTAAGATGACCTACTTTAGCTAAACTCCTCCTAGAAAGGTGGAAGGGTATCAAAGCCCTAAGGGCCTAGATTCCTACTTCAAAGAGTAAAAAAAAGCAAGTATAGGTCCAAAATGGGTGGAGACAGAGGTTAGAAAACCCTCAATAGAGGCCTAGACAAACCTAGAAAAATCTTTAAAAAAATCCTGTAAAAAGTACACGTCGCAGTTTCTGACCTTATTTCTGCAGAGGTTGGAGGTTTGGGGTTTTTTTATGCACCTTAAAGGTCTAGGTCAGAGGTTTTGGCCCAAAAAGTGTGACCTGCACTTTGGGCACCCTCGGGAGTGGGTTTCAGAAAAAAAATGTCGTCTAAGTTGTGACTGATGTCTGTCACCTGCGCAATAGGTCTAAAAACACAAGAAAGTTAGAATTTTTAATGTTTTAGGGTTTTATAGGTTAAAAACAACATCAAGAAAAGCAAAATAAGAAGCTGAAGAAAAATCCTAGGGTTTGAAGCAACTGGTCATGTAGGGATCTGAAAAATGATAGAGGTCGTAATCGTAAACCCTTGTGGAGTTGCCAGTTGTTAGGAAGAATTCTAATCGCAAGTGTAAAAAAAAAATCTCACTTTAACTGTGCATAACAAACAACCCTAACATAAAAGATGGCTACCAATTTCTTTAAATCTGCAGTTAGTTGACCAAGATAAATGTTACAAAATCTAGATCTATGCAGTAAAAGACATTAATAGACAAAACAAGAATATTTTTAAAGAATTTTTGTTATTTTTGACACTTGGGAAGGGAACATAGAAAGATGTTACCAGTCCCCCTCAATGGGATGGGTTCTTGTAAATCCTCAACACTTTAGATCTAAGATCTCTCTCTCTTCATGGTGTAGAAAACCCAGACAAAAATGGAACTGAAAGGAAGCTCACAAGAAAAATGGTAGCAAAATATGACAATGATGGAGGATCAAAGCTAGACCAAAAGTATAGATCCAAAGTGATCTTTAGGCAAAAAAAGGTAGTGAGTGAATGGAAAAACCCTTCTATTTATAACAAAATATTGAGTTAGTCTAGATATTGGTTCATCATTAAAATATTATTAGCCAAATCTAGATCCAACTTTTATGGAATATTTTATTATATTTGTTGGAGGGAAAAAGAATTTGAATTTGGTCAAATCCCTTTAGTTGTAAATAATAAATAAATAAATGATTTATTTATTATTTTAAGGATGCGGTTGACTAGTAATTAAATAAATAATGATTTATTCAATTATTTATAAATGATTTAGTCAAATTTAAAAAGGAATATTATTTAAATAAGGTTTAAATAATTATTCCTAGAAAATAATAAGAGAAATAATGATTTATCTAATTAATTTTCCTGTTTTGGTTTAAATATGACCAGGAATACTAATTAAACTATTGTTTAACTAATTATTACATTAGGAAAGTCAAAAAAATATGGATTTATTCAATACTTCCTCATGGGGTTTCCTATTTAGACCATAAAAAACTTAATAAATATGGATTACTAAGTTATTTTTCATAGTGAAAGCAATTTTACTTAGGGTAAAATTGGTTTTACATGGTGTAATTTGGTCCATCTAATAGTAACAGGTTATATGACCAAAAATTGGTGTAGCACAGTCAATTTTATCATGTCATAGAAGATTTTCCTCTCTTGATTGATAAAATACAAGAAAAGATGACACGGAATCCAACAAAAAATCTTCAGATGGTTCGTGCTGAATCTCATGAAGAAAATCCCTATGTGAATGTGGTTACTAGGAGTGGTGTAGCTACCAATGAAGATAAAGGAAACCAACCATCCACTAATGTATGGATCCGTAAAACAATTGAAAAAAAAGAGGGATTTAATATTTAGCATCCAAAAGAGACCTTTATTGAAGCATGGAAATAATTTATAGAAGGAAGTACCTCAACATCTAGTAGAACGATGAAGGAAGTTAGAGGAGACAAGGAGATTAAACCATTTTTAAAAGCATGTATAAAGTTACAGCGCAACAAGAAGGCAGTTTAAAATCTGCAGGCTTTGATAGATAATTGCAGAGATAAAGAACAACATATGGTAGAAAAAGGAGTGGTCAAAAAAATTTATAAGAACAAGAAGAGACAGGCCAGGGAGATGCGTATGAACGAACATATTGGTGCCTATGAAATAGACCAAGTTATTTTAGATCTAGGATAAAATGCTAATTTTATACCTAAAAAAACATGGCAGTGCATGGGAGAGCCAAACCTGGAGTGGTCTATTATCCAACTACGCATGGACAATCAACAGAAGATCATTCCTTTAGGGAGGCTGTCACAAGTTGTGGTCAATATAGAGGGTGTTAGGGTGATGGAAGTCATACAAATTTTAGATGATATTGATCCCTATCCTGCGCTACCAAGATTGGATTGGGCCATTGAAATGGATGGTGTTATCAATCTGAAGAGAAGGAGGATGGAATTTGAAAGCAACAGAGTCAAGGTAACCATTCCTCTAGATCATGTAGAAGGCCAAAGGTATACTGAACCAGTGCGCACTGATGATGACGTCGATCAAATATATAAGATAACTTTGCGCGGGGAAGACTGGATTAACCCAAAAATAGATGGGAATCTTAAGTGGGAGAAAGATAGATCTTGTTTTTTATACTCTAATAAGGAACTAAAGAATTGGCAGAACCGATTGCATGAGGTGTCTGTGCTGCACTGTAATCGCGTGACCTGATCTCTGCGTTGTATAACATCTAAGGTACATGATTTACCAAACTATGATGGCTCAACAGATGTAAACATGTTTATAGGAGATCTTGAGTGGACTTTGCCTGAACAACAGAGATTCCATGCTTCGGTTCTTGGCTTGCAGGCTACTCCAGCAAGATGGTGGGAGACTCATAAGTAAAATATGGGTAACTGGGAGGAATGTGTGTGGATGATGAGGTTGTGGTTTGAATGTCCAGTTATTAAAATGGAAGCTGTGTACTCTAGAAAAGAGTATCTACACAAAAATTTGGAAATATGGAATCAGGTATGGGGTGTGGATCCAAGATCTGAATGGGTCCATCTGTTTATTCACACATTGGGAAAGGTGCCTACTGAATAGTACTTGGAGACTGAGCTGCGCAAAGGCACTAGTGAATGGTTTGCGTTGAAAGATATTTTTATTCTGAAATTTAGCTTTGAAAGTGGATTTGATACGTTTGATGAAGATTTGATTCCCAAAATTATTAATGTGTTGATAACAAAGACTGGGAATTGTAGACAATTGGCACTTGTGAAAGTTAGGGAATCACGAGTGGTCGATGGAGCCGCTATAACCTCACCTACGAATGTCAGACAAGTACACTCCATGACGATTCTTGTTGGATATTATGGGAAGCACATTCCCAGGTATGATTTTATAACTGAACCCATGAAACAATTACTCAGAAGAGGTGTGACATTCGATTGAGACGAAGAATTTCAAAGAAGTTTGCAATTGTTAAGAGATGTGAAAAACACTACTCGATATTCTTTGAATTACTTGGTCAATAAGAATTTGTTGAGGGGTCCTAATCTAGGTTCAGATTTTATGGATAAACCATCAAACCCTCCAATTACTAGCCCTTTCGGCAGTGATTTTATTGTGCATACCAAAATCTCACCTGAAGCAGTATGGGGGGTGTTGGAACTAGTTTTCCGCACCCTAAGGGAAAAATTAATCAAGCGGTCCTCAACAAACCAAATTAAAACTTATATTACTCATAAAAAAATGTGCACAACAATATCCAAAATAATCCTAGAGAATGCACAATTCTTAAATAGAATAACACAGAGTCAGTGTTCTCCTTTGCACAGATAACAAAATAGAACTAGATTTTGATCTTAAACAATGAAAATAATTAAACATATATATAAGCCATCAATAAGCATTAATAATCATAACAAATATTGCTTCATAATAATCAATAAGAAAGACAGAAGTAGTGCGATCTCAACATAACATAAACAGTAAACAACTCTGATTCATAACATAAGAAGTTCACCAAAATATATCCTTTCTATTAGCTTTAGATATGTTAATTAATACATGCACACAACAAGCTAGTCCACACATAGCCAGGACTAGGCTTCCGTGCACACAGCTAGCATGAGTGTTTCAACCTGTTAGCCACCTATGAAATTTTTGTCAAGCAAATAGATGGCTTAAATATTTTTACGAGCCTTCAAGAAATAAATTTCCTATGAAAATCTCTCATTCTTGAAGCCTTTGTGTGTCCTTTGTCTTTGAAAATATCTTCACTGTTGTTTCCATCAAGATAACCTCATTTGGCCATGGAAAATTTTTTGCTCGAGAAAAGCCTCCATTTGCCTCTTGTATCCCTAAAAAATTTCCCCATTTTGACCTTTTTTTCCCTTTCCCAAATTTCCCCCTTTGACCCCCCAAAATCCCTTCCTAAGCCTAGTAAATCATCTCATCTCCCCTTTTAACCTTACAAATACCCTTTGTTTGGCTTAAAAAATATTTTTTTCCCTTTACTGAAAACTCCTTTAAGCCTCAAAAATCCTCTTTTTTGGCTTGAAAACATCCATTTTACATATAACGGGGATTAGCCCCTTTCGGCCGGCCCCTTAACCACTTCCCCTCCATGCAACTAAGCACTAAGACCAAGCGCTAAGGCATATGGCACTTATCGGAATCGGGAAGATGTTCCGGAGCGCGTTTTCTTTGTTAAGGTGAAATATTACGATGCGAGGAAGAATTGTTCGTCGGTCTCGGGAGCGATCTCCACCATTGATCTTAATAGATCTAACGGTCCTTTCTGTTTCATCGCGCCCATAAAATTCCCTGTGTAAAAACCCAATGATGATCACCGCCATTGATTCCCATCCAAATCCGATGGCCATCGCAATCTCACACCATCGCAAAACTTAATGCTCCACTCTTCGGATTCACGATTAGTCGATCGTCGATTGGATCCTGGCCGTTGAATCCATAAGAACCAACGGCTAGGATTTAATCTCATTCACCTTTTTTTCCTCGATTTTTCACCCCCAATCCAATCATGATCGTCGATATTCGCCGATCCAGACGGTCCGGATGCAATCGCTTCATGAGCTCATCGGAGATTTGGCCCCTTCCTCCTTCGGTTCCGATTAGATTGCGGCCATCCATCCTATTTGATATGACGGCTCGGATTACTCCCATGCATTTATATGGCCCTTTTACCTTCACCTCATCTTCAAATATCCACCATTGATCCCCCTATGATCCAACGGTCGAGAATCCTCCCGACCACTAACCGGCCCCCTCCACCTTTGTTCTTCCTCTCCAAATCTCGGTTGTTCATTCGTAGATCGGACGGCTCGTATTTAAACCACCTTCAACTTGACCCCACCTTAATGATCGCGCACGTTCCCGTATTGCGCTCCTCCTCCCACCATCGGATATCACGGTCCCCGGATCCAATGGCCGACATCAATATCGTGCATTTTTTTGTGTCTCGGCTTTAAGCTGTTCGATTTACATGATATGGGCGGTTTTAAAAGGCCACGTGTCAAGCGGCGAACTATATCGCGTGATTTTGGGCCAAATTCAAAGCCACCTCATTTCAACGCGAAAACAACGGTTTTCTGTCCTAAAAACCACTTCCCCACTACGTTCCCGAAAGTCTATATAAGGATTGCGAACGTTGATACGTACGAGATCAACGACCCTCCTTACATCTCGCGTTTCATTCATGTTTTTCCATTGGACGATCATAGAACTTCATCACATCATCTCAGCTGTTGATCTCCTCATGAGATACGACGGTCCATATTTAATCGCCCTCTGCCCATGCCGAGTCCCACCATTCACGCTTTGAATTCATTACATTTTCACGCATTTCCTTCGTATTTCATCCAAAGTTCCAAACCTTATGATTTACATTAAACATCATTTCTTACGCCCAAATTAAAATTTTAATGTTTTAATTTGTCGGGATCGATAGCGACCTAAGATGTTTCTTTGGAGTCATTTCGAGTCGTAAGGCACTCTGTTCTATCTTCTAAGGCAAGTAAGGTGGTCGAATGTATTTTGGGCTCCCATACCATCCATAATTGCTGCCATAACTGATCTTTGGAAGCTTTACTGTCGGCGGAATGGCCTTTGAGGGCTCGGGGGAGGCATGAAGACTTTCTGTCGAGGGCGTACTTTTCTAAGGAAATGTCTTGCTGATGCTTTGAGAGTAGATATGGCTTGATTCATTTGCTCTTTGTCTTCAAACCATGCCTTAGTTCCTTGAATAAGGATTAGAGCATTTAATCTTTAATTTTCGGGCTCTAACACCTTAATCTCGTGGTTGATACTTTTTTACGATGTAACGAATTCTATGTGATCTTTTCACAATAAAATAAACTTGTCACAAAACCCAAGCGATGGTGGAGAAATCGTTTGCGAGAGGCCCATGGAGTGGTGGCACAACTTGAAATGAGGCTTGATGTGGTACCAGGTCATGAGTGGAGGGCGATTAGGTTTGCACCATTGATCTCGGGAGGAGATCGACGGTGGAGGATTAAAGGATGAGGTTAACAGAGGCCTTGATGAGGAAAGGTGGATGAAAAGTGCGATGCGATGTGGACTATTGATCGGCTTAGATGGACGGCTAGGATCAAATCGGGGGGATCGCAATCGGAAGAGGCGGAGGGGAGACACGAAAGAATTCTGATTGCGATTGGAGCGGGGGATGCGATTGAATGACCACCGTCGATCTAGAGGCAGATTGATAGCTCACACATAATTGGATGAGTGGATGGATAGGGGGTGGCGGGCGTCTTGCGATTAGTCTTTGGGCCAGCGGATCTCGGGAGATCGACGGCTCGGATCGCGGCGGGGGTTCACCATAAAAAATACACTATTGCATCGGGGGTTTCATTTACAAAGGAAAAAAGGCGTTCTGCTCCAATCCTCCGATGCGATAAGTGCCTTACGGGCTAGCGCTTGTTCTTAGTGCGGGGTCATGTGGGGAAGTGGTTAAGGGGGCTGGCCCTAAAGGGGGCTAAACTTGTCATAGATAAGGGTGGGTTTTATGCCTATTTTAATGCTTTTTAAGGCCGGAGAGGGCATTCGATCGGGGGGAATGAAGGGAATTTAAGCCAAGCAAAGGTATTTGAGAGGTTTAAAAGGGATTTGGATGATTTATTATGGGATTAATGAGGAATTAAGAGAGGGGGAAAAATGGTGAAGAAACGAGAGGTTAAGTGGGGATGAAATAAGAGGGAAAACGCCTTTGGGCATTCGTCTTCACCGACGAGAGAGGCTTTATGATGGAAACAATAGTGAGGATTTACCAAATGTCAAAAGGCACAAGGAGGCTTCAAGGATGATGTGTTTTTTAGAGGAATGCATTTCTTGAAGGCTCAAAAACATTTTAGCTCCCTGTTTTCTTGTCAAAAAAATTCATAAGGGGCTAATAGTGGCTCCACATGGGGATGGCTTCTTCTTGAAGGAGTCAAGAATTCGAGAGAATGATCTTTGGTGTAGGCCGGATGCACGGTACTTGAAACATATTTTCTTTTCTTGATCGAGTGCCACAAATCATTGAAGACATCATATCGAGTAGAAATATTCTCCCAAACAACTACCTACCCATACTATAGTCCTAACATTTTTTTCTTACGGGTGCATTTGGACTAGCGGACCCTTTACATCATTGATTTTAAAAACAATAAAAATAAACCTATTCTACCTCTACCCTTATTACTCCATGAGACCCAGATTAAAGCTGTTGGCCTCATAGTTTCACTACCTACACTACTACCTACTAGGATTAGACTATCTAGCGATTTCTTCTTTACATTACGAGACAAAAAAATGAAAAACAATCAAGCCGGGCTTAAATTGTGCGGCTTGCTACGGATCTTGGCATAAAGGCAAAACTACTCATGGGCTGAAAACTTTGCGAGAAATTTAAAACACATGACTAAATGCTCACGAAGTGATCTTTATTGATCTTTTCCTACCTACCCTACTCTAACTCAACATATTTACAAGTCTAGCTTACAAACATTGTCTTCCAATGTAAGTAGTCTATCAAGTGATCCCAAGAATGGTCTTTCTGCTCGGCTCCTTGAGCGAGTCGGGTAGGTAGGGAGCTGCTCCCACTCTTCTCGTTCGTCAACAATGACTTTGAAAAAATATTCATACTATTTGCAACATGCCACTCAAGAAGACCTTTGATCCTTCTTCAAATGTTTGCGGGAAATGAACATAAGGATCATGAAATGATACTCGGTTATGAATATTTGGCGGGCGAGGCTTCAACTACGATTTTTTTCTCCTTCCTTTGGATCAAGGAGAAGACTCTCTCTCGAGATAGGGTCTCCTTCATCTTCGAAGCTGGAGGACTCATCGTATATTGTAGCTATGTCCTCTTGAAGCTTTGATGTATTACGATCCGATGTGTCGAGCCCCATGAGACTTATGATCGATGATAAGTGGTGTAACAGAGTGAAGACTCAACGAATCTTCATCTATCACCAGGCTTTCATAACTTTCTTCATCAGTATCATATATAGGCCAGCTATCATCAAACTCAACAGATGAATGAGCAAGGATGTCTGGTCTATGGAATATTTTAGAGGTGGACTGCATGTTTAATATTTAGTCCATCTCTTCTTCTATCAACGAAGAGTTTTCTTTTTTTGTATAGACAGAAGAACAACAGTCCTCTATTTCTTATACTAACTGACGTGGAGGCTGGATATTTTCTTGAGCCTCTTCTGTGGGATCTTCACTTGTGCTAGCAGGGAAGCTCCGAGGAATTTCTGAGGTTTCCTGATCTCTTTTTCATTCAGTCCTTTCCTCATGATCAGGGTGCCACTCTTCTAGTGGAATCTGAGATGAATATTAAGCTAGAGGAGGAGCCTCCATGTGTGACGGTTCTTCTTCTGCATTAGACTCTGCATCTTCCATGTGGTCACTTGTTTCCTTGATGAAACACTCCCTATTAGCTTTCGCTATCAAGCTATGATATTTTTTAGTCAGCATAGTACAAGACACGGGTGGGCCATCAGGCACCTCCTGATTACTTTCTTCCTCATCTTCCACAATTTCTTGAGCATCATACATGTCCTGCTCATTATCTGGGTCTGGAGTTTTCTCTTTCTCTAGAAAATGCATGGGTTGCCCTAAATAATCATCATTTGAATTTAAATTAGCCATATGCATCTTTATTACTTCACCAAACATGATTACTATTCTATTTAATTGATCTGCTAAAGCGTCGAGCTTTGCATCTCTGTCCATGTCCAGATCCATGTTTTTGCAAAGAAGGTCACTGCATCTTCTCAACCAGTTCAGAGTCTTCTTCCAGTGGAGTCATTTGGTCTTTCCGGAATGATAGGGTGTGGAGTCACCAGGTGGATTAATTTGGATGTTTGAAGCAGGCTGCTGTCCACCATCAGCAATGAAATGCCAAACTAAAGGCATTGGTCTGGGTTGTTCCCCAGTGGAGTCGCCATTATGTTGGGGTTCCCATGTTTTGGCAAGCTTGGCAATACCAAAATATGAGACAACATCAGAACCACTTTGGGGCCTTAGGATCTAGCCCTCCTGGACCTGGAGAGAGATCTCTCCAATGAAAACAAAGAATGATATATCTTTGGATGCTTAAAATGAAGTATTAGGCTAGGTATGAAGTACAGAGGGGGGTTTAAAATGATTTGGTTGGTTGGTTGTTGAGTTGAGTCACGAGATGATAGACTGAGAAGGTAATGGGAGGAAAGGAACAGAGCAGTAGGACGTTTTGGCAAAAGATAGTGGGTTAAGGCTGTGTCGTCCATTGGGCTATGGAGCCATGAAAGGTAATTACATGCAAACGACCAGCCAAGAATTTCATAGGGCAAGTCATCTATACTAAAGTATCTTCTTAGATAGATGGTGGAATGGAACAGTAAGGAAAGAAGGTGAAAGAAGGAAAGAAACCCATTTTCTACCTATAGATCAGGTCAGAGGTCATTTAACTCCAGACCTGCTTGGACATACTTAAAGGCAGCTTTCAATGAAGTTACGAGGGGGTAGCTTATAGATCAAACCAGAGGTCATTTAACTCCAGGTCTGCTTTAGCATGCTCCAAGGGAAAAACAGAGACAAGATTTGACATAAAACTAGAGTCTATAGATCAGAGAAGGAATTTTAACCTTCCCTACTTTGACACCAACAAGAAACATCCAAGCAGCAAGCTCCAAGTTCACACATCAGCTAGCAGGAAATGGCATCAGCTACACTGGTTAAACCACATGAATTTACTCTTAGATTCACAGTCAGCAAAAAACATTGAAGGTAGGGAGAGTAGAAACATAGGGTACCATGCGAGGGTAAATCCTATGCTATATTTCTGATGCGTACCAGAAGACCAATGAACAACATGAAAAATGTAAATAACAATGAGATAAGAACAACATCACCCGTAGTAATAGACCAAGATCCTGTGAAGTTTCTTGGTTAATTGATGAAAAAACAGTCACATACATTGAGCTCAATAGTTTATTACAGTCTCAACTTTCTCCTCCCAGCATACTACATTACAAACTACTCTGCTACTCTCTCCCCAAAACTGTTTCTAACAGTAAAAAATGAATCCCTACAAGTAAAACTGCAATAACACAATCCAACCCTTTACAAAGTGTTCTCTGGGATTCTTTATAGGAAAAATGGACAGCAGAAGTAGGTGATATACATTAAATCGATTCATTAAGACCGAGTGGGGGTGGTGTACATGCCCAGTCTGCTTAATAGCAATGCACTGTACTTGGTGGTGCGGGTCAGAGCCTCTGTCAGGTCGATAGCAACCTATGATGTTTCTTTGGATTCCTTTCTGACTGTAAGGTGCTATGTTCTATCTTCTGAGGCAAGTAAGGGGACTGAATGTCTTTTGGGCTCCCATACCATCCATAATTGCTACCCTGACAGTCTTTGGAAGCTTTCTGTCAACGGAATGGCCTTTGAGGGCTCAGGGAGGCATGAATAATTTCTACTGAGGGCGTATTGTTCTGAGGAAATGTACTGTTGATGCTGAGAGAAGATATGGCTTGATTCATTTTCTCTTTATCTTCAAACTGCACCTTAATTCCTTGAATAAGGATTAGAGCATTTAATCTTTAATTTTCCCTTAATCTATGATGTTGATACTTTTTCTGCTGTAACGGCTTCTCTGTGATATTTTCACAATAAAATAAACTTGTCACGAAACCCAGGCAGTGGTGGAGAAATGCTGCAGAGGCCCGTGGAGTGGTGGCGCAACTTGAAACAAGGCTTGATGTGGGACCCGGTCATGGGCGGAGGGCGATTAGGTTTGGACCATTGATCTCAGAAAGAGATCGATGGTGGAGGTTAAAGGATGATGTTAACAGAGGCCTTGATGAAGAAAGGTGGATGAAAAGTGCAATGCGATGTGGATCGTTGATTAGCTTAGATGGACGGCTAGGATCATATCAGGGGATCGCAATCGGAAGAGGCGGAGGGGCGGCACAGCAAGAAGTCCCGACTGCGATTGGAGCAGGGATGTGATTGAACGACCGCCGTCTGATTTGGAGATAGATCGATGGCTCACACGTAATCGGTGGAGTGGATGGATAGGGGTGGCGGGCGTACGTCAATTAGCACTAGGCCATTGGATCTCGGGAGATCGACGGCTCAGATTGCGGCGGGGGTTCACCATAACAAATACACTATCGCATCAGGGGTTTCTTTTACAAAGGAAAAAGGCATTCTGCTCCAATACTCCGATGTGATAAGCACCTTACGGGATGGCGCATGGTCTTAGCACTGGGGGTCATATGGGGAAGTGGTTAAGGGGCTGGCCCTAAAGGGGCTAAACCTGTCATAGATAAGGGTGGGTTTTAGGCCTATTTTAATGCTTTTTAAGGCCGGAGAGGGCATTCAGTCAGGGGAATAAAGGGATTTTAAGCCAAACAAAGATATTTGAGAGGTTTAAAAGGGATTTGGATGATTTACTGTGGGATTAATAAGGAATTAAGAGAGGGGGAAAAAGGGTGAAGAAACAGAGGTTAAGCGGGGATGAAATAAGAGGGGAAAGGCCTTTGGGCTTCTTCTTCACCAACAGAGAGGCTTTATGATGGAAAAAGTAGTGAGGATTTACCAAAGGGAAAAAGGCACAAGGAGGCTTCAAGGATGATGTGTTTTTAGAGGAATGCATTCCTTGAAGGCTCAAAAACATTTTAGCTCCCTGTTTTCTTGTCAAAAAATTCATAGGGGGCTAACACATAAAACAACATCAAATATAAGTCATAGAAAAATTGTGCCAATATGTAAAACTATTTCCAAATATTCCTTCTCTTTATTGATGATGTTTCCTTTTAGTAAAATCCTTCTATGACCCACGTACACAACTATGGGTTGTCTGGGCACAAGTTGCAGACCAAGGCCTCCACACACACAGTTGTCGAGCCTTCTCCGAAGACCTAAAAGAGACTAAAACATAGATAATTGAGTTTGCGCTCATACGATCATCATTCCATTCATATATATCTATATGAGTCAACATGAATTGGCTTTATATAGGCTTTACATATTACAATACCATGGTCCTCAAACCATGGGAGGAGCTCAAAATATTCAAAAACAACTCGATCCCTTTACAAAAATAGGGGATTTGACTAGCCCCAAAGCCCCTAAAGCTCCTAAAAGTTCGCATGAAGCTTTTAAATTCCATGTGATTTGATTATTTCCGCTCGATCACACACTCTTATTCCTAAAAATGTGGAGTCTTTAAATAAAAAATAGACCAAGTTGGGCCCTGCCATACAGGCCCCCCATACTCACATGTGACTCGTCCCTAGTCACTCAGCTGGTGTGCCCTAAATATTTGCTACAATGCTAGTGTAGGCATGCTTTGAAGGCTAAATTATTGCTTTAAACTACATTTGATCTTGGTGCACCTCTTCTAGTAGCTTCTCGGTACTTGGCCCTTTGATTCTTTACAATAATTCCTTCTGCTTCCGATGCATCTCCTTAAGATTTTCATCAAAAATATAAGATAGGTGAATGGCTTCATATTTCCATAGCTTCGTTCGCACTATGATTATCTATTTTTTTCTTTGAAACTCTTAAATATGATTCTGTAGAGTCTTTCATTCTTGTATGAGGGAAAGTCCTTGTGTAGGTGCTAGGGTCCTCACTGTGACTTTAATTTCATAAAATTATTTCTACTTTTCCATAATATCTCCTTCAATTTTTCGAACATGTGGATCCCCCTACAACGAGGTCTAGATTTCCAAAGTGTCTTCTAAGAGCTTTCCACAGTCCTTGACTATGGTCAACTACCTTCTAGCGTAACCTTCATATATATTTCTCGTTGCTCACGCACCTTTGGCAGTTTTGTTGGCTACATCCTGATCTGCAACTCATTAATTTGCATCTGTAGTGCGAACTTGACCCTATCCATTTCATTCTTGGACTCTTTGATTGTTGTGGCGAGCTTCGAAATGTTTTCTTATGGGCTGCCTCGGCTTGGATCTTGAGGTTGGGTAGCTCGCCTCACGTCTTGGTGATAATCTCTTCTAATTGTTTTCTATGTTTTGTTGCCTCGTCTTGGTCCTAGATCACCTTATTCATGTAATTAAACATATTATTGTTGTCATGTTTGACTTCCTTGATGACAAGAAAAGTGTGTTGCTTGTGCACCTTCAATTCATAGAAAAGTGTGTTTCTTGTGCTCAAAATCCTCTGTGTTCTCAAAATGCATTGCCCCTCCAAGTCAACATGTGAATATCAGGAGTTACTACTAACTATTTCCCTTGTTTCTTTTGTGATACCAAGCTCACCTGAGTCACGCTCACTTGTGCTACACTCTCTTGGGTCATGCTTGCCCAAACCACGCACGCTTGTACTTGCAATTCCTCGATTCCCTATTTTACTTCCGTCAATACAACCTTGTATTGATCGTCAATGTTACTCCATAAATTATCAATTACATGTAGCAACGTGTCACCAATCTCATCGATGTACCCTTTAGTAAGGACTAACGACTCCATTCCTTTCAATATATCATACATGTGCTTCTTACACGCACCTCCTGTAGTAGGTATTTTTCTCTGCTTTACAACAAACTGGGTGTCTATTGCTTCTTCAAAGGGAACCTAGCCACCATGTTCTCGTTCTATGTATTTTTCCTCTTTGCTGTAGTTTTCAGTTCCTTCCTCTGTTTATATGCCAGTATCCTTTTGAGTGTCTTTCCTGGGCTCCTTTTCTATGACGTTGCTTGTATTCTTCTGTGTGCCTTTCTTAGTGGGTTCTCTTGCTGGATTTCCTATGATTTTCTTCATTGTAGTGGTCTGCCCACTGGATGCTACCTATTGTGCCTTACCAGCTTCCATGGTTGGAGTCATGCAATCACTCGTCCATCAGATTACAAACTGCACAATCTCATCCTCTGTGAACAAATAGGATATCGCATACCATTTCTCTTCAAGATCCTTCCATGTGGTGATATAAATTCAATGAAAATATGCCTTAAAATATGCAATTATGTGATAATATTCAAACACTACCGGTGAGATCCTAGGCCATTGGCTCATCACGGTACATAATTTCACCTCTAGAAATACCCAAAATAGATTTTTTTCCTTCACCCAATCAGGATCCTTAGAGAACCACAATAAGGCGTACCTCACAACTTTGCATATGTCTGGATCCAAAATGATGAACTGTGACTCATCATGCTCTTTCCCTGCCATCAATGCTATCAAGAGAAATAACCACATGTAGTGGAATTGATTTCCATTCTCTTGTGCATCTTGGAAATAATATAGAAATTCCCTACATAGATATCCAACCCAGTTATACTGGACTCCTTTGCTGCACTTCATAGCTGAAGAAACTATTGGTGCCAACACCTCATTTGCATGACACCTTGTTTTATTTTTCCTACCAAAATGTGTATGAAAGAGTGGACAACTTGATCATTGATCATGTTTATATCATACCCTCGAGACTTATTTATGATTCCATATGTTTCCTTCATCGCCTCTGCAACCTTTCTTATTGTATCTGCATCCAAATAATCACCAATCAACATGAATTTTGGCTCTTCTTCTGGTCCATATTTTATGTAGGAACATAGCAGAATATACATATAACCATAGATACAAAGATGCAGCGGAAATAATGCTTCATTTTATTAATAAAAGAATGACTGAAATATGCTTACATACATAATGGAAATAAAAGGAGCTAGGGTGTTGGTAGCATATATTTGAGAAGAAATGTGGTGGATACAGACCTCTAACCTATGCTACAATGAGGCTCGAGGGCCTATTTATTATCGAGAAACAATGGAGAACTCTAAACGTCCAAAAACCTAACCCTAGGAGATGAAGTGCCAAAACTATGGGCCCCATTATAAATTGGTGTTTCAACTTCCCAGGGACGTAAATTTGGCATACGATCTCCATTTTATGTGCTCAACAACTCATTTAACTTTTTCCGCTCTTAGTTTTCCCAAAAAATGTCGTTTAGGGCCTCAAAAAGGCTCTAGAAGTTCAAGACCTGAAAAACTGTCAAAAATAGTAAGTTGTGCTGCAACTTAAAAACCGAAAGAACTGATGGTGGGGGTTCAAATCAAATAGGTGGGTGGCCACCAATATCCATCTAGATCATCAAGGCCCCAAAATGGCTCCGGGAGTACAAGACCCGAAAGCCTGCTAAAAATAGTAAGTTGTGCTAAATGCGAAAAGCTACAAGAATTGATGGTGCGAGTACAAATGGAATAGGTGGGTGACCAATGGTATCCACCTGGATCATATTCTATCACTATATTCACTTTCTGCGTCTTTATTGGTTGCATTATGTCAAGGATCTCAGATTCTGGTCTAACGACCTTTCATTTTCCTTCTGAATCTGGGATATTAATATTGCATGGATCTTCCTCATCCTCTTCCATTTTCACATTATAGCATTCTACTGCCTTCTCCAACTATGTGGCCCAATCATGCTATGTCCAGGTTAATGTAGTTGTAGTCTTGAAAATCCTTACTGTCACTACTTGAAGATATTCATCTATGTATTCACAATCATCTTCAAAACTAAAAGTCATTAAAAATCCTTCAACCATCTCTTCCCATTTCACTGTTGCATGTCACAGTTCAGTTTCAAGATACCAATTTATAGGTAGCACATCAAATGTATGAAAGAACGTATGTAGCCATTATGGTGTTGCATCTTCACCCCACATCATAGTCCAACAAAAAATATGCCCTTGAGGGTCATCCTTGCCATCATATTTTACTTCAAGTCTAGTATTTACCTGACCAAATCTGATCATGATAAATCTACGACATCCTCTCCAACTCCCAATGTTTCCCTTATAAGTACCCCATCATCTAGCAGGTGTAGATCTCAGTGCTATGTCCAAAGCTTGAAATTTTTTTCTTCGGGGACTTATCGTTCAAATTAATCAAGAAACTAATTGAAATCTCCTATCCCATCATAGTAAGGAAAATTACATACTTTTATAGTGATATAGAAAATTGATATTGTAATGTTGTCACATCACTTAGTAGAAACTTTATGCATCCTATTCTGCCAGTTCTCAAGTTCTTCATTAGAATCTGAAATACATGAGTTGTCCCTTTCCTAGATTATCCTTCCATCTATAGTGGGATTGATCCAATCTTCCTCTTTAGTCGTGAGCTTTTAGATATTATCAATATCTGCATCACAATATTCATCACGAATAGGATCTATATACTGTACTCCTTATGATGGGCCTAAGGGAGAAATGACCCTCAGATCGGCTTGTACAAACACCATATTCCTCTTCTTAATATTAATTATTGCATCCGTACCAAAATTCCAATCCAATCTAGGCAGCGTTGGATATGGATTTTTGTCATCTATGATCTCAATTACTTCAAAATGTGCCATAGCACACACTCCTTCAATGTCTACTACTATACTAGGTTCTCCCATTGGAATAATCTACTGTTGACTATCCATTATTAACTAGATCGGTGACCATTGCAACTTTGGTTTTCCCATGCGCTCCCATGTCTACTTAGGCAATACATTGGCATCAGATCCTAAATCCATGATTACCTAGTCCATGTCGTAGTCCCCAATCTATGTAGTTAATCTAATTTCTCTTCCTATCCTCTTCTTATGGCTATGCAATTTATTTACTTTGTGTTGGGGTCCTGTGATTTGGCAGATTGGCATACCAAATGACAAAGGCAACATGTAACCAATCTTTAGATTTCTAGGACCTAGACTTCCTAGACTCAGAGAGGGATCTCTCAGGTTATTTGCAAATATGTGTCCTTGTTTACTTTTAAGGGTTTATTTTAGGCTAGTTATGAAGTAATGAGGTTTGTTGTTTGTTTGGTTGGGTATGATGATCAAAGAGCATAGATAGAATGAGAAATATCTAAGTGATTGGGTAATGGAGTCAAATGAAAGTCATGGTAAGTTCATCAATGGATTGGGGAGTATCATAAGGAAAATCTAACTTGGCCAGTGGATCTTCAAAGTTTAGGATTATGAGGTGAACATCAAGGATAAGAATGAAAACTAGGACAAAGAGAAATTAGGAATTATTTATCCTGTACTTTAAACAAGAAACATCTTTCAAGGCATATGTTTTGAAGCAAGCCAAAGGATAGGGAAAACCATAGACTTCTTTGGGTAGAATTTTAATAAGAAAACCTTTCAGATAAAAATCCATTAATCAAAAGACTGCTTTTAGACAAGAAAACATATAAGATAAACAGTAAGAGCAGCCTAAGATCAAACAGAAATATTCTAATCTGCTTTTGACCAACTCTTTAGAAATCTTTAAAGCAACTTTTTGAGGTAGTCCAGAGGACATGGCGCACCATAGACTTCCCTGGTTTAGACTCTACTTAGCATACCTTGAAAATATCTTTAGAAACAATATCTCAAATTGTACTCGAAGGAGTATGGACTCACCACTTAGTTTCCTTGGTTTCACTCTATTGAAATCATTCCTCAAAACAACCTCTCAAGCTGTACTCAAAGGGATATGGACTTACCAAAAGGGAGACTCCTTGGTTATATTCTATTGAATCATTTTTAAGATTTACAAGCATAGATGGAAGTGAAGGGAAATTAAGAATCCTTCAATCAGACCTTGCAGAAGAAAAAATTAAGACAGTGAAGAGTAAACAGAACTAAGGTAATTTCAAAAGACATTTCTTATCCTAAAAATTTTACTCTACTGTAACAAAGAAAGATGGAACATAATGAAAATAGGAAATAACAATAACAGGTAGAAGTACTTCACCAACAGTCAAGCTTAGGGATCTGGTGATCTGGCCTCCTCCATCAACAAATAAATCAAAACATTCATGAGATCCATCAATTTCCTTCAACTTCCAAGAGACTATGTATTAATTCAAAGAGTCATCAAATGCCAACAATAAAATGAGTTCAAATGTAGTATTTATGCTGAAAATGAGGAGGTGAGGTTAAGATAGGGTTTGGGTATCATTAATTACAGAGTAAATGCATTCCTGACCTTGAAAACCATGCAAGGTTTAAAGCAAGAATATCTGCAACTACACCTCTGTTTTAATAACTCTGTCTTAACTTCTGAGGGAAAAGAGGAGAAAAGTTTGACATTAAGGCCTATCTTTAACTATAACAATAAATTCCTTGACAGATAAAAATATCTTCTGACTCTATAATAACTGCCCAAATGCCTTTGTGTAAAGGAAACATGTTATAGGTGGAAGTTTAATCTTTTGGAGGAGTAACTTCTTCCTTGTTGAATCATTCGAGGCTTCCACTGGGTTATCTGTATTTGTTTTAATCACAAATTTGTCTTTAGGCTTTTAAACCATGATTTATCCTTGATAATCTATTTTACTGCTTTTATCTCTGTTTCTATTTAACAAATGTTTTCTTGATTAATCCTTTATGCTTTAAGCCTTTGAACTTCATCTTTAATCACTGTTTGAAGGCCAATCTTTGCTTATCCTTTCTCAGAAAAGCTCCGATTGGTGATTTAGCTCTTTAATCTTCTGCTCTTCATTTCTTTCATTGCTTTCTTTTGACTTCTTTTGTTTACTCTGCACATGGATACATTTCTTTCTAGTGTTGGAGGGTTCATGATCGACTGATGATCATGATTCATCGTTGATCGCACCTTCGAGAAGGTCCTCTGATATTCTTTGTCTATTTTAATTCCCCTGGATCATCATCCAAGACTTGAATTATCCCTTATGGACTGTGGGGGAACGTTGTTGGCCTTTATCTACCATTAAACCTGGACAAATAAATAAAATGTTAATTAAAACCTGCGTGTGGTGGATTTACTGCATTTTAGGGGTTCATGTGGGTTTATGACAGTCAGAGTAGAGTTTGCAGAGAAAGGGGAGAATGTAGAGGAGAGGTTCCAAAGGTGGAACCAGGTGATAGGAGGACAAAATTTTGAATTATGGCGCGAAAACGAAAGAAGGAGGTTTTGGAAAAAATCAGGTGGTTTATCATGTTCATTATAGGCGGTAAGCGGTTTGGGGGCAAACGAATGTGATTCTACTCAACGGCCACCACGCATCCTAGGAAAAACCACCCATTTCGTGTGGAAATGGGCCATTAAACCATTGTAGCAAAGTCCATGCGATATTGGATTCGGACCGTTAGATCTCCAGCAAAGAGATCTACGATGTGGGTTAAACCCAATGGTGGGCCCAGCTTGGTAGTGGAGGAATGGTCCCGTGGGTTTTAAGGAGAACCAAGGGCTATGATATAAATGGTTTTTAAGTGGATAGCGGGTGGTTGTGGCCTCAGGTTATATGCAGAGGGGGGGTGGAGCTTTGAAATCAAAAAGGGGCTTAAAAAAGGCTGTTTTACAAAGGAGCAGATTAGGCCTAAAAATAGGTATTTGATGAGTTTTTAAGGGGTCTTATAGGCTAAGTTAGGAGAAAACAATGTAAAAGGAGTTTCTACATTGTCTTAAGGGTTTTTATGAAAGAATGAAGTATGAAGGGGGATTTTGGAGAGGAAAGGAAGAATGGATTTTTGTAGGGAAGAAGGATGAATGAAGGTGTAGGTGAGGTAATGAAAATGGGGCAAATCGGGCCTAGAAAAAGTAGTTTCCTTTGCAGTAGGGTAGGATTTGAGAAGGCAGAAGATAAAGTTTAGAGTGAAACAGTTAGGTGTAGGATAATGAAGGCAGTGAGATTTCTAGAACTCACAATATTTCTTGAAATATTGTTTCTAGAAATCTTAGGCTTTACAATTTAGTCATCCCTTGATATCAACAAAATTACTGATGACCAACACTGTGCATGGCTCGCTATGTGGCTCTTCCCTTCGTGCGTAGTAATCTATCAACACTTGGAGACTTTCAACAACCTTCTGGTCTCTTAATAACTTCATGTTTATCTGCAAAAGTGACTTTAATATAGGCAGATAAAATTCCTTTGTTGCAGTAATAACCTAGGTGTTGTTCTTCTAAGGCATCATCTTATGTTGAGTTTGTGGCTGCAACCTAGATGTTGGAGCATAGGGGTCCATGAAACTCTTCTTTTCCTCAAATACTGTCTCCTTTTCACTCATATTGAACCCAATATTCTTATCTCCATATTTTACGATCCACGTGTCTTCTAGAGGATTTTGTCTTGTTGTGCTATCTTCCCCTATAGCTCCGCCACTTCAGGTTACTACGTTAACACAAAGCTCTTCTTTGTGTGGCTTATTTTTCATCATCTATAAGTTTTGTGTATGATCCTAATTCCTTTCCTCCTGAATATTCGCTATTACAATAGGACAATTTTCTATTACATGCTCAAAAGATCTAAAATACCTCCAATAGGGGCTGCATCCTTGCCCTCGACCTTGGAAGCCTCCATTCCCTACTGGTGGACCATGATATTCATGTGCGCACCCTGCAACCTGCATTTTATATGCATCCACAAACTTCCCTATCATTAACTCATAATTGCAACAATTTTTTTTCATCATGTCCTATGGAGCTACAAAATTTACAAAATAGCTACTTTGGGGTCTACACATACTTCAACATCAAATAACATTATTCCATGCGATGTCGACTTGAATTTTTACACATGTCGTACCATACACTTAATCCTTTGTGTAATAGATTAGGCCCGCCACCGTTGATGTAATCTCTAAGTACATGGCATTGATCTTTATAATGGCTTTCTACCTTACACTTGATACATCATACCTATGAGAGACTTTCTAATTGGATTTCCTTACCCTTATTTAGACCTTGCAGCTCCTAATTCATTGCTTCTAATTGGATCTGAATGTGTTGTACCCCTACCTGGGTATCTGCGACTGGCAAAGCTTCCAATTTCATAGCAACTTCTAGAGCTTCGGCCTGTTTTGCTATCTTTCGTTGTGTCAAAGGTAACCTAATAGGTGGAAATAACGTAGATATAAAATGCTCCTTATGCTGATCGTTAGGAATTTGGAAGTTCACTTGTCCTAGTAACACCTTGAACCTTTGATATAATTCCCAAACATATTGAGTTACTGCTCGTTTGATCTCTTTTGTCTCTGTAATACATTGTGACTGTGATTTTGGCATCTTAAATTTGAAATTCAACCTTTTATTTGTCTCATCCCATGTGGCATCCAAATGCATCATGGAGTACTTCATATACCATGCTAATGCCCTTTCCTACACTGCCGTGACAATTTGTGCCTTCTTTATGTCAACATCTGTGACCTGTAGCACTTTTTATACTACTGCAGTGACACACAAAAATTGATCAGGATCCTCTAATCCGCTTCCTCTGAAAATAGGAATTCTGACCTCATTAGCCATGTATCTTGGGGTAGGTGGAGGTGGGGGTGGAGGAAATGTATGGGTATGGGGATGTGGAATGAGTGGAGTGGTGGAATGGGGAATCCTAGAGGTGCCCTGATGATCTCTAAATTCTAGTTGTGACACACCTCTAGGGGTTGTGGGGTTAATTTATCCTTCTTCACTTTTAGATCCACTCAACAAAAATTTTTAATCAGTCTCAATGAAGTTTTCACGATCTACCCTAAATATTTTACCCCTTCACGTAGACCCATAATTAATTCTTCCAAAAATCAATCCGATTGTAGGCGCATTACACACTTTTCATATAAAAGAATCTTAATCTGTATCTTTAATGAATTTAAGTACTTACCTTGCAGACCCTTGAAAAATCTCTGCTCATATTCACTATAGGATACGTATGTGTCTATAGCAAAGGCAGTTATAAATCCTCTCAAAATACTATCGATCCAAAAATCAACATCTCTAGATATATTATTATTAGCCTTCTTGAGTCATTGCAACAATTCAGGGCTCCACACAGTAGGCTTGTCGTTATTAAAACAGATCAAATTATCATCCAATATTGAAAACCATTCGTGCATCTTGTTCACAAGCATTGAAAATAAAATCTCGCGCTGCTTCGTAAAAATATATCTCTGCAAGAAGACTTCAGTTGACACTTGCAAATTTCTATTTTCTTGCACTACAAAATCTTGTTTTTTAAAAATTACCCAACCTTGGATCTATTTTCCTGTCAAATGCCATATCCTCATATCCCTCAATCAGATCTTGGCCCCTTCAATAGAACCATTTATTGGCTTGAAGGGGGATAGAACTAGGTTTAGAGTAGTTTCTCTACAAACAAAACCCTCTATTAATAGCCCTTTCGGCAACAATCTGCTACTCAGACCGTAGTCTCACCGGAGGAAATATTGGGAGATGCTAGAACTAGGTTTCTGCATCTAGAGGGATATTAGGACATGGATTTACTACTATGATTTATTCGCATGCTTTCTTGAACTACGCAAATGCAATTGTCTACTCTGACAATTTATTCCTTATTCACCAATTACCACTACTACACACTACGCCTTTATTAGTATTATGCATTAATCAGCCTAATACGACACATATAAGCAACATAAAAGATGTCTCTATGCATAAACAATCATACACTACTTCACAATACATAAAACAATCAAAGATAAATCATAAACAAATTGCACAAATACATAGAAATAATTCAAAATATTCCTTCTCTTTATTGATAATGTGTCCTTTTAATACAATCCTTCTTCGACCCGTGCACATAGTTGTGTGTGGTTTGTGCACATAGCTACAGAGCCTTCTCAGAAGAGCCAAAATAGACTAAAACACAGATAATTAAGTTTTCACCCATACAATCATCATTCCATTAATATCTATCTCTATGATTCAACATGACTTCACTTTATATAGCCTTTACATCTTACAATACCATTTGTGGAGCTCAAAATATTCAAAAAAAAATCGATCTCTTTACAAAATAAGGGCATTGACCCATCCCAAAACCCCTAAAACTCCTAAAACTATGTGTGAAGCTTTTAAATTCTGCATGATTGGCTTACTTCCTTTGGATCGTGTATTCCACTTCCTCAAAATGTGGAGTCTTTAACTCAAAACTAGACCAATTTAGGCCTTTCCCAACAAATTCCAAGGCCTAAATTAATATTTTGGGGTTTTGATTAAAACTTAGACTAACCAATTCAAATATTAAGATACTACTTTGTATTTTGGAATTGGTAACATTTTTGAATCTATCCTTAAAATCATATAAGTCCTCTAATTTCACTATAGGATTAGGAAAATAATTTTCTTCAGAAGACTTATTAAGTTGTTTATCATGTTCATGTTCATATATGATCTTATATTAATAAGAACCTTTGGAATTTAAGAAACTAAGGATGTCCTTATCATCATTGAATACTCAAAAAATAGTAATATTATTGGGAGTGGAGGGTCAGAAAATAAATTCAATTGAAAACCTACCAGGACTAAAATATTTTGGTGGAATAAGCTTTGATGCAACACTGGCTAAGAGATAAGCACTATTAATTTACAATATGGGAATTATACTTATGTTAAATGTTGTGAAATGAGTAATCAAATATTGAATCAAAGTTTGATAATTTTTTAGGTGACTAGAAACACAATGAGTGTTGTTTCTTACTTGTTTTATAACAAATTTTGAATCACCATAAACCTTAAGATATTTGACAACAGGACCGATAGCCTTTTACAAAAAATTTATTAGTGCTTCATATTCAACAATGTTTTTTTTACAATTAAATTCGAATATGCATGCCATGATATTTTTTTCTTCATTTTGATTAATCAAGATGCATCCATCCCTGACACCATCACTAGAATTTGATCCATCAAAATAAAGAGTCCAAAACAATGAATCATTCTTATTTAAAATATTATATACAATATTAATACATCTTGATGAATATTTTTGAGAAAAAAATTTCAACTTGTGATAAAAGAGAAATCAATGGGAAAAGGAGAGTTCAACGTTGGGAAATTACCAAAGAATGATTTCGTAGATTAATTTCCAAGGATATTATTAGTGAAAACTACTAGTTCATTTTCCTTATCCAAATCAATTAGGGGATATTTCATGTGTTTTTTCCCTATCCACAGGAATTTTGTTGGGTTTTCAATTATAAGGAAGCCACATATGTGACCAATTTGTTACAAAGTAACCATGTAGTTTCTCATAACAATTCCTACTTAGGAACAAACCATAAAACTCAGGGATATCAAAAACCATTATATCGATTATTCAACAAACCTTTGAGTTTGAAGATAGTTGAATTAGAACAACATCCATTTCTCCTAACACTTTAAATGTTGCTATGTCAAGTTGGAAAATATTCACATCAGAATTTTGAGGTGTAACATTTAATTTCAGGCATATCAAATAAGGAATAATATTTGAAGAGGCACCTAAGTCTACTAAACAATTTTGAACACTCTTAAAAATATTTCGAAAGTCAACAGAAAAGGAGGTGTGTGAGAATTATATCTATGTCCAAATTAAATTGCCTCAAAATGATAAATTTTATCAACAGATACATTTAGAGATTTATGTTTACCTTTTGAGGCTCTTGAGGTAACAATAGTCAAAGGAAATTGAGATGAAGGAACTGCATTCATTTCATTAAGCAATCATTTATAATGTTGTTTAAGTAACTTTACTAACCTCATATAAGGAAATATGCACTTTAGTCTTTTTCATGTCCTCGACGATAAAGAAATACGTGCTTTCTAATTTTTCTTCAGATGTATCTCAGTCTGTGATTGATCGAGCTAGAAAAGATAAATTACAGGACCTTGTTGAACCTTCAAATGTGTAAGGGAAAAGTATAAAAACTACGTCTTCCTTTGAAACTGGATTAAGATTAATTTCCAGCATAAATTTATGAAGGATCTCTTCTCCAAGAAGAGTATCATTTGGCTTATATCTAGGTAGCCATATTTCTGTATGGTTGGGAAGAGGATGTAAAGGTGGTGTGATTGCAACTTCTCCTGGATTATTCCATGGCCTATTATGTTGATTTTCCCTTCTTTGAGTATTAGGTGCATAAGAAGTTCAATTTGATGTAGAGGCTAAAAAAAAAATTAAAGTTGAATAATTTTCCCTTGTAGTACTACTGTTTATAATAGTACTAGTTATATGTGAAAGAGGAATGTGAGTGGTAGTAGGAGATAAAGTAAGATAAGAAGAAGATAAAGGAGATTAAGAAGAAACAGGGTTAACTAAAGGAGTATGAGGTATATAAGATGGGGTAATCCCACAAATTGAAGAATCCATTTCATAATTATTTCTATTTATCTGATGAGTGGGAAATCAAAATTCAAATGGATGGAATCCAAGCTTTTCAGTCTGAGATCTAGTTAAAATCGCAGAAGAGAGAAGGGATGCAGTAACACTTCCTTCACATAAATCAGGCTAAGAAAAAAAATCTTCATATATGAAAATCCCTTTCAACCTCGAATTAAAGTTTGCAACTTAGGGGACTATGTAGGTGGTTCTGTCTAAGTAGAAGTTTTTTCGAATTTTTTTGGAAGTGAGCTAGGATATTGAGTGGCTGATTGAACAAATTCAAATCTAGAATTCAAAGATTTAGAGTGTGATCTTGAATTGGTGGGGAATTTGAGGGAGAATGAATCTTTAAATGGCATTTAGTTTTAGGAGAATAATTTGTTTCCATTCATAGCCATATGTCTCTCCTTCTAGCCCCAAAAATGTTTATGGTCCTGAATGACTGCATCAACATTGGGGAAAACATCCTGTCAGGAACTTAAAGTGGCTCCTTATCTATTACAGATGATGGCTCCGACTGGATTTATGGGACCCATTTCCCTTTATATAAACTAATTAAAACTATAGTGAATAAGTATGTATTGATCTAATATGACTAAATGATGCAATAGTAAATATTACTAACTATCTATATATTCATCCGAGGAAAGCTGATAAAATATGTATTTTAGAAATATTTCACAATTAACATGACAATGTAGATTATCATATAATTATGAATATAAATGACAAAAAGAAAACTAATTTAATTACATAGTTAATTAAATTATTTATTTAATCATAACACATATAGAGATCACGTTATTAACATATAGTTAACAGATTCCAAGCAGACACATCAATAGTGATTATGAGAGATTGTTTCAAAACATATAACATGAATAATATCAAAATAGCATTATACTTTAATAAAATAAATAGACAAGGGATAATAGTAAATTATAGACCATTTCCATTCTCATGATATAAAGGTGGTGGTTCATCTTTATATTAAGAAAAATTAAGATACAATAGTGCAACTTAAACTTTATTTGTTACAAAATTTAGAACCCAATCTCTATCGATGAGAGACAATATATAGTTTCTTTAAAAATAAGATAAAGGTAGAAAACTTAAACAACTTTCCAAATAATTATTAACAAAAAAAAAAATAAAGGAAAAAAATAGAATGTAGTTGCAAGAAATTTTCTAAGCTTAGGGGGATGACTATCCTCTAACACGTTGTATAAATTCAAATATGTCAATAAAAATTTTCAATTTAGGAGGAGACGTTGCTTGAATCCACAACTAACTGGTGAAAACAAAATCCCTCGGCACTGGAAACATTTGATTGGTGGTGTTTGATAAAAATCTAAGCATGAGCCACTGACTGTGTGGCTTAAACAAGAATTTCCAATGTAATTCCAAATAAATTTTGGTCAATTGTTCTATAATATCGTCTCTATTCTTGGAAAAATCTTGCCACTTCTTTTTCAAGAATTTGATAGATGGAAATAGATACTTTGAAGGATGATCTCACTAAAGAAGAATTACTCATGAAACAGTTATTGCAAGAATGGAAAAACCTGGATGATAGATTCATCCCTGAAGATCAAAAAGTATTATACAAAGATACATTTGAGAAATATCTTACGATTCAGGCACGAAGAGAGGTGGAAGCAACAAATCAGAAATTATCTTAGCAATCAGTGGAAGTAACTGATATGCCGTTATCATAGCAAGTGCAAAAACCAAGCCAGGAACTTCATCCGAAGACAAAAGTTGGAAAGAAAAGATGGCTTAAAACCTTACAAGAATCAATTCAATTGGTTGGGGAAATGTTGGTTAACTCTGGACACATCGTTCCAATTTCAATAATGTTCCAGAGAATAAATAAACCCTCTTAATGATTATAATCTCTTGGAATATAAGAGGCCTTAATAGTAAAGGAAAATAGAGACATCTATAGGAAAGAATGATAAAGGAAAAACCTCAAATAATACTCCTTCAGGAAACTAAACTTTTTGGGGAAATATTAACCTAGAATTTGGATATATTGAAATCCCATTATGAAGTAATGGCTATTGATGCTAATGGCACTGTGGGGGGTATCACAATATTATGCAATCCATCAGAGTTGGAGGCTAATGGGTTGTTTGGACTGCCTAGAATTATAACTGGTAGGTTTCGGAAGGTAGGTACTAAGGAGTGGTTCTCTGTTTCTTCATGTTAGAGTCTGTCTCTTCATCCCTCCGTCAGAGATCAAAATCTCTTTAGTTGCATTTCATTTTAGGTGTCTCATTCAGTTCAGTCATTTTCATTCCTTTAGGAGCATGGATCATCTGACAGAAGGGTATTTTCTCTCATATCCCTCATTTCATGTACCTATTGGTCTGTCTCTGTTCATCAAAATCAATTTTAAAGTCATTTACAGTCATGTTTGGCCTCATGTTTGCCAAAGAGTCATTTTAGCTTTTTTAGTCTCACTAGGTCTAGGGTTTTGTTAATTCAGTCTTCAGAATTTCTAATAATGTCAACAGGCATAGGAGGGAGGTTCGAAATAAGTTTTCATCTCAAAAATTTCATCTTCATAATGCTTGATCATGATTCTTCTTCAAAACTCTGTTTGAAGAAAAATCGTCCATTTTGTCTTTTTGTAATAAATGTAATATAATTTTCAAAAAGTGTTTCAGTTGTGAAGTTCTTCAGGTGCAGCCCTGGTCGCCTTTTCCAAATTCCATGCTAGCTATCCCTGCAAAAAATAGACAAGAATTTCATCATCAGTTCAAAAATCAAAGGAAACAAACAAAACAGAGTTTTTGTCAAAAAGTGTCAAAATTCAAACATTACAAAGTGGGTTTTTTGCCAAGTCAAAAATCAAAGTCTATGGCCATAAAAGATATTTTCATTGCTTCAAACAATTCATTTGCACACCAAGAGACATCATTGAGCCGAGTCAAAACGTGGAAGAACGAAATAGTGTTTGAAAGGCGGACTGTGGGTGATATTGACAGTCGCGACGCATTGGGTGAAGGTCGCGGCGCATAAGCAAGTCGCAGCGCATAGGACCGTTTCTCACCGTGTAAATCTCAACGGTCGCGACGCACACAGAGAGCATGGCGCACAGGGCCGAAACTCAAAATTTCTTGCTATCTCTCTCAAACATCAAACGAAACAGTCTCCTCTGCTCCGTGTAAGTCAAATCATCTTGCAATTTCCATTGATCAGTGTTTGGTATTGTTTGAAAGAAGGAATATGAGAATTTGAATGGAAAATTATAAACCCTATTCTTTGTAAAAAATTGCTCTCTTAGGGTTTGAAATTGGTGTTTTAAAGTAGTGTTGTGCCACATATTCCATTCTCCCCTTGTTGTTTCCCTCCCATCACTGTTATTTCATCAATACACCATCCTCTTACATATCTAAGAGTCATTCACTCCTAAAGCCCTATTTCCCGATCCCAAGCCATTTCATTTCACCTTCATTTCCCCTTTCCCATTTCACTTATAAAAATCCCCAAACCCAAATAATTCCCAAATAGTCAGTGGTTGTCCCTACACCTCTGATATCACTTGATTGAAGCTCATTATCCCCACTGTCCTATTTTTCTCCACAGTCCCTTCCCTTTGGCACATATTTGGCAACTAAGACAAAACAACCAAATTCTCATTCTTCATCTCATTCAAGCCAACATACACCTTGCATTAACCTTGAAACACCATGGAGACAGACACTGATACATCATATGACAGAGATAGTGATTCTACCACTAAGCTACATGCACCGAGAAGGCCTCGTAAAGGTGGCAAACATGTGAGAGAAGAGCCCACCTCATTGACCCAATTGCAGGCCTGCCCACTTGCAATAGCACGTTTCCAAGAGCAGTCATGCTATCAGTATTGTGAGATGATTGCTCGGATTCAGCATCATCAGGAGTTGGCTCGGTTGTTTGTGTTACATTTGCATGATGGTCAGGTAACTCTTGCTGGTGTAAATTTCACCTTGACACCGGAAACCATATCTCAAGCAATTGGAATACCGAATGTGGGTGAACAGTGGAACAAGAGACAGTAGGTGGATAGAGTGCATTATGAACCATACATCAGGCCTAGCTATGTGAGACATCTCAGCAGGGTATTCCCATTCCGATTCCTAAAGGAATCCTATGCGCCTTTGATGAGACTCATTATCAGATACTTCAGTTGTGAGGGTCGGTTCTCACGCCTCTATGCCTACCACATCAGGTTATTGATGCATTTCACTAGAGTGAGGATGATGAACATACCTTATTTCATGTGCCGGAACATCGAGCGAATGACCACTCTTGTGCATAAGAAGACTCCCGAGCAGCAGTACAACAGTATTTATCACTATGCACTTATCAAGATTGTTGTTGTACATCAGCTTGGATTGCAAGGTATTGCATGGGAGGATTTCATTTCCCATGACTTTTTCATAGCTCCTCAGGTTCCTCCGGAGGTTGTCCATGATGGAGGTGAACCTTCACATCAGCCTGAAGGTCTCGAGACAAAGCCTATCAGTGTGCCAGTGTATGTCACTTATCAGAGAGGCACGAGAGGATTATTTGCAGCATCCCGACGAGTACTATCTCCACCCGGGGTGGAAGGGGTCTCTTTGCCATCATCAACAGCATAGGTACAGGTACAGGACAGAGGTAAGAGGCCTATGCAAGATGAGGGCCCTTCAGGAGGCCAGGATACTGATTTAATATCGACTGATGAGGATTTGAGCTCTCCAAGCTCAAAGTTGAGAGAGATCGTTCAGGAGCAGAAGGCTGAGATCGACACATTGACTGACAAGTTGCAAAGATCTCAATGGATCATAAACTATTTGGAGCAGTGGAACAAACAATTGGAGGATCAGCAGACGATCATGGAGTTGCAAAACATCCGTGAGAACCGGCAAGCTACCCGAAGAAGCCCAACAAAGATGACACCCATTAAGCGAGAGATTCAAGCTGATAGAGAGACTTGGCTTGAGAGGGTCAATATTCATCTGGAGAAGTTTTTGGAGAAGGAAAAAAAGGAAAATAACATGCTCAGGCACATGAAGAACCACTATTGGGCGCGACATCATGTTTGCAAAGCGAGGATCAAGATCCTGAAGGCAAGACTAAGGAGGGCACTAAAGCATCGCAAAAGGCATGATAGGCTCCAAATTTTGGCCGAATCTTATTTGGCCCAGCATAGTGCTTGATGGTGGGCATTCAGCCCAAATTTCAAGAAATTTGGGAAAAATTTTGTCAATTTTGAATTTTTGGGCCTAAACACAAATTTTCCTGCCCGACGCGTAGCGCCACTTGGCGCGCGCTTATAATTGGCAGCTCTTTAGGAGGAAAACTTTGCATTTCTGGATTTTTCATCAAAAATTTTGCATGCCTATGGATTACCTAAGGATTTAATCAAGTTTCGGGTTTCCTAAAGGGCCAAAAACACCCTAAAAATGGCCTTTCTGCCACCTTTTGCACACACAGGAAGCAGTATTGGGAAATTTTATTTTTGGAGGGGAAAATGGAAACCATATCCAAAAATTCCACTTGGGTTGGAAAGTATACAGGCAAGGCTTTCCAACAAGATATCCTGCACTCAATTTGGACTTCAGGAAGGCCCTAAAAATCATCCTCAAACTTTTGCTACGCATAGAGATTTCAGGCGCGGCGCATAGAGAAATTTGGCCTATTTTTCATTCAGCAGCTCAGAATTTCGCCTAGTTTTGGCCAGTTTGACTTTTTCATGTAACTCTTGATGTACCTTGATGTAATTTCATGAACATGATGTAATTTTGGCACATTTTTACTCATCTTAGTAGATTCATTCACCAAAAAGTGAAATGTAAGTGAATGAATCAATTTCCTACCATATAGAGGCAAGTTGTTTCATTGCCTATTTTTCAGTTCTTAGTTTAGATATGGTTGAAAAAACTCCTAGAATGATGAGCTCGACCCCTAGAGGCATGGGAATGAGTTAGGCTTGTCTATATCATGTAGTTCTTCAGTCATTTTCAGGGTTGGACACTTGGGATTTCTTGGCACTTCATTGTACATTTCATCTCTGCAATTTTGGCAAAGGAATAGACCAGGGTTTGCAGCACTCTTTGGGATCCATGTGGCTCTGTGTTTTGATGGTGTGTTTCTCTATGTGATTGTAAGTTCATTGATTTTTATGTGTATCATTTCCCTTCTCCTTTCTTCTTAAATTAAACAAATGAGTTATAAAGGTGGAATTCATTAGATTGCTTTGCTCTGCCTTCAGTTTTGTTTAATTTTCCATGTTTTCATCTGTTTGAAGAGGATTATTGAAAGCCTCTTGCCCTCTTCAGCTCCTCAATAGTCTGAACCATCCATTCATTCAATCCAAAGCATCAAAACAATTGCCTTCCTTGCCCCATTCAGAACTCTGCAAAAACTAGGCCTCATCCCCGAACCCAAAACTGCCTTTCCCTTTGTTTCCAACAAAACCCCCAAAATCAAAATCAAACTCCTTTACTTATATACCTAGCCTAAAATTAGCCTTTATTTCAAGTCATCTCAAGCCCTATTGATTATTTTTGTTGAGATTGACCCAGAGAGAGCCCTCTCCTGTTCTGGTAGGGCTAGCTACCAGACTGAGCGTGGTTTGATGTTACCCTGAACTCTGCCTTCTTTCAGCCTGAGGTAGATTTAGGCAATAACATAGTGGAGACCATACTGGGGAACAAAATGGTTTGATTTTTGGTGTTATTTGTTTTATAAGCTACAAACGGAGCCTGAAGTTATGCCAGGTAGCCTTCGAAACACTCTTGCTTTGCATTAGCGAAAGTAGATAAACGCTACTTCAGTAAATCTCCGGTCTAGCTTGTAAACGTGACACTTGACTTGTAAATTTCCCTAGTATATCAGATCATTCTGCACTTTGGGGGATGAATCTAGAATTTGATAGGTTGAGCGAGTTGGTTTTTTCCCTTTGATTTTTGAAAATAATTCAACACACTGGCTTCCAGAAGACATACTATAGCAAATCCGGATCCCGATCCACCTCTAGTGTATGAGTATCCCAATCTGATTTCAAGAATCCTTCGTTGATAAAGTCCCGTGATTCCTCTATTCAAATCTCATTCATGTCCAATTGTGTTTGAATACCTTGAAGATATTGAATTTGATGAACAATTTGAGTTGTCGTTGTTTGAGATGAAGTCTGAAAGTGCTATTGGTTCTACTGTCATAAATCTCAAGTTTATCAAGTATCTTGAAATTGAAAAGGCTAATAGATCTATTGACAATTACATCTTGAATATTCAAAACTCCAATGTGGCAACAAATATTCCTGAGTTCATAGAGTCTGCATCTGAAACTCTTGGGCCATCAACATTTACATCCGGTTCACAAATTCACACTGAGCCTCCTTTCATTCCTACCATTCCCGTGCAACCATCTATCCCTAATAAACAATATGCAGTAGTATCGCCTCCATCCACACCACATACACCTCATAAATCTACTGCTCCTACTCCACCTATTTCCCCAAGACCGGTTATAAATCCACCAAGAGCGATGACTGCTAGATTCGCACCCCTTGTCTTGCCTCAAAACTTGGATGCCATGCCCGCTGATTATCAGAGTAAAATCCCATTGTTTGATGGCACTCCTAAAAGTGTTCCTGCTCAGAAAAATATTGATAGAATGGTAGATTTCTTCGATCTTCATGAGATTGATGCAGAAAATGTAACCATGAGATTGTTTGTGCAAACCTTTGGAGGTGAAGTAAGAAAGTGGTTTAGAGCTTTGCAGCCTAGAAGTATTGCTACATTGGCTGAGCTTCAGAGACAGTTCTTGGATCGATGGGAAGTAAAGAAAGATCCTCTTCAGATCACTTCTGAATATACCAAGATCAAGCGCAACGTAGGTGAGTCAGTCCAAGACTATTGTATTAGATTTAATGCGGTTTACAATGCAATTCCCAATGATTTAAGGCCATCTAAGAAGTCGGCTTTGCTTATGTTTCCATATGGTCTTGATCCGGACATGGCCTATCAATTGAGAGAAAGAGATCCGACCACTTTGGAGGACATACAGAAAATTGCAGTGAGTGTTGAAGCTAATTTGAATGACAAGAGAGCTAGATTGAGAGCTGAAAAGAAAGTCGCAATAAAGGAAGAAGCTTCTACTTCAGGTCAAGTACTTCACAAGGTGGAAAAGATGATTGAAATATTAACACTTGATAAGCCTGAACTGCAGATCAGAAATCCTAACTTCCGTCGACAGCAGCAACCACAATTCAGGATCAAACAACGAGAGCAGCGAGCACAAGAACCGCCAGCACAACAGCAGGTAAAGACACCTTTACAGCAGAATTTTGTTGGTCCGGAGTCAGATGATGAAGACAATGTAATAGGGGAATAAAATCACTTCTTTACACCTGATGATATGCCAACCTTTATCACCGAAGATGTGGAGTATGCAGAAAACTCAGATGTACAAAAGGATGAGGATTTTATCTTGGAAAATGATGCAGCTCTTGAAGAAGAGTCGGATGAGTATCAGAGAGGTTATATGAATGCTTTGTCCGCCCAGAAGCGACAATATTCACTTATAAACAGAGATGTGCCTATCAATCCAATCCAAAAGAGAAAGGAATTTTCAACACCAAAGAATGATGTACCCATTGCACAGAAGAAGGGAAAAGATGTAGCTGATCCTACTACTAGCAAGTCTCCATCAGCAAATGAAAGATCTAATTAGCCAATTGTATCGAGGGAGAAAGCTGAAAAGAAGGATGTTCCAGCCAAAGAGGTAGAAAAAACTTCAGTCTTTAACTTAGAGAGTGAAATAGCTAAGTTAAAAGTTTCCATTCCTCTGACTGAGTTGATGAGAAATAGCAGCTATAAGGGTCAAGTATCTAAAATTTTGAATTTCGATCCAATGTCTGATATGGTGAATGTGGAAGATGACCAACCTGAGTTGATCTTTGGTCCAGCATTGGATGGTGAGTCTCCCGATAGTGATGTGCCTCCTTTTTATATCAGCCTTAGATTGCATGATTTTGTGTTACATAATGCCATGTTTGATTCTGGAGCTTCTCATAATCTCATGCTGAGGGCAATCATGGAGAAATTGGGATTGGACATTGTTGGGACTCAGAAATGTCATATTTTTATCCACCTTTTCCTTCACTATTCCTTACATTTCATCATCCCATTAACCTTTCATTACATCATTTTCATAAATATATTTGGGTTTCACCTTCTTATTTTCCACTTTATTCATTTTTGTATTATAAGTGAATTTATGATTAAATATTAGAAAATATACATATTTTTATATATATATCTCAAGAATATGTGAGCTTTGTAATGTGTAGGAAATATGTGAAGGATTAATTCCAAGATACGTCTCAAATATCTCCTCCACCATATTAAAGAGATAATTATTCAAGCCTATTCCTAAGGAGAAGATCATGAAGGATTTGGTTGGCATATCTTATCCAAGATATGTGAGAGATGTGTGGAGGATTCAAAGGGATAATATCTTGTAATAATGGGAAATTAGTTGAGAGTGCTTGAGAGAATATTGGATATGTAATTATGAGATGGTTATCTTCCCCATGTATATAAGAGAGTGCTCTCTCTTCATTTTGATAATAATGGAGATATAGAGTTTTTAGTTTGGAGAGATAGTCTTGTAATTAATAAGAATAGAAAGGGAGAGAATAGAGAGATAGAGTTTTTGAGTTTTTGAGTTCATGATTTGTAATTTGATTCTTGTAATATAATTTGAGATAGCTTTATTGTTGTGAGCTCACATATGTTGTTTGTCATTCAATTCTTCACATGTTGTATTGCTTTTCCCTTATGCAATTTCCTGCTTTCCTAGTTAGTGTTTCAATGCCTTTCTAGATTAATTTGATTTTAGTAATTTAGATTAAATTAGTTCCACTTCAGTCCTGCATATATAGTGCATGTGTCTCGTAAGTCTACGAACCTCGGATTGACAAATTAAATAGTTGGGTAAATACTACAACAGAATTAAACGAACATATTTGCACCCAAACATTTTGGCGCCGTTGCCGGGGAGGCACGATGGATTGAAGTTTAGTTTGATTTTTCATGCAAGTGTGTTTAGACATGTTCCTAACTCCAAGGTGTTAAGGCGGTAAGACGTGGGGAACAGCCTACGCATCGCATTCGAGATACCGTAATGGGCTCGACCTCTTATGGATCAGGGCATGTAGGGTGTGTTTACATTTATGCAAGTGTGAATTTCAATTTTTGCAAGTGTGTTTGATTTTCGCAACTGTGAAGAGTGTTTGATGAATTCATGGTTCATGGTTGTAATTGAAGAATTCAATTACTAAATTAATGAGCAGTCCTTGTAAGAGGGTTTAATTGAGTATTGAATTCAAGATTATCTCTGTGGTCTTTGTTTTTTTTTCAATTTTTAGTGTGCTGATTTGGAAGAGTTTTTGTGAACTAAAACCTTGTAAGAGGATTAAAAACTCAGAAAATTATTAGCACTTTGTTTTTAGAATCTCTTTCAACATGGTTTTATAATGAGTGTCAGCTTGGAACTACTCACTCAGATCCTTGCAGAAGTTGGAATCTCCTCTTCCCAGGAAAAGGAGATCTTGACGAGAATTGAAGGTTCAACTACTCCCCAAGAAACAAACGATTCAACATCTGAAGAATCCTGCATATCTGATGGCGAACAATCATTCGAACAGGAAATCAAGGAGGAAGAACAGTAGATCGAAGAAGAACAGGAGTTACAACATGATCTGAGTGAGAGAAACTGTGCCTATCAAAGCCTTATCGAACAATGGTTCCAGGTAAGTACTAGATTAGATTTATCTTTTTATTTTTTAGTTGATTTGCAGTTACAACAACTAGACTCATTCACTGTCGAATATTTTCATCCATCATTTAAAAAATTGCTACTGGATATATTGTTGTTACTGCTACGTGAATGGCTTCATTGGAAGTTTAATTACACGTAACTAATTTTTTTCTAATTAGTATAGAGTAGGTAGGCTTTCATTTTTAGTTTTTGCTTTCATTTTCAGTTTTTCTTTTATCTAGAATAAGTATGCTCTCCTCCGCACTTAGTGCGATCGCGAGGATCAGAAAATAGGGATGATTTAGACTAATTTCAGGAATAAATAAATTCATGTTTTGCAATATGCTTCATCAAAAACATCTTTCAATATGCAAATCATTGTGTCCATTTGTTAAAAAAAAAAATTAAGTCTAAAGCAAAGTTTCGTTTCTTTCTAAATTTTAGTTTTAAAAAAAAAAAAAATTTAAACTAACCATTTTTGTTTTTGTAAAAATAGGGTTAATTTCATTTTTTTAGACTTTTAATAATAAAAATAAATTTTTTTTCTAAGATAGGATACAATTTCATTTTTTAAATTTAAAAAAAAAAAACAAAACAAAACATTCATGAAAATAAAAACAACACAAAACAATTTTAATAAAAAAAAAAAAATTAAAACAACAAAATAAAAAAAAAATTATTAAAACAACAAAAATAAAAACAAATCATAAAAATTTTTAAACAACAAAATAAAAACAAATAACAAAACAAAAACAATTAACAATAAAACAATCAAATAAAACAAACCCAAATAAAAAAAATTAAAAAAAAAAAAAAAACGCAAAGACAAACACATAAGGCCGAGTGTTAAACCTACTACCAACGCAAACTTAAGGTCATGATCCTGTGGGTGCCATGGGTCCAAGGGTTGGGCTAACTCCCTGTCCTTCCCACCGAGCCCTAATGCTCATGTAATCTAAGACTTTGGGCTTACAGATTAGAATTCTCTTTTGTTCACATGAAGACTTCGTACTTTCAAACGTTGTTCACTGTGGATTATGGCCTCCAGCTCACGACGTCTCTGTTCATCTTCCAAGTCAACAGCAGCCTTATCACAGGTCGGCAGCTTTACAGCGCTCTTTGCTCACGGCGCCCCAAATTATCCGTTCCACGGCTGGTGCACGTAGAAACGGTCCACGCTGAATATAACAAAGCACTGGTATTAAGTAGTTTCACGCACCTTCTCTTATGCCATGATCACCTCCTCTCCCTCCACCATCGCAGCTCCCTTAGAAAGCACACAAAATCTGCAAAAATCCATAAGAAAATCGGGCTTTCTGAGAAAATCAAGCTTTTTGTCCATGAAGTAAGGAAGAGATAACGCTAATTCATCTAAATGCTCACCCATCGAGATCTCAGCCTGAGAATAATGCAACTTATAATGGATTATACCTCGCCTAACGCCGCTACCTTGCGCAGGTTTCATGTGCCATTGGAAAGCAATAAGAGCTTCCAGAAAAGAGCAGCATATGGCCATTTCGGTCGGGAGGGAGGTCGTGTTGACACAAGAAGGATAGGAAAGCACCGGGACCGTGCTCATAAACTTGTTATAGAACCTGGAAGTCCTCACATATTCTTCAGCTGTGGTGAAGATGGAATTGTCTACCGTTTTGATTTGAGAACCCAACCAATCTATTTACCTGCCTTGCTTTCGGTGCAAACAAGTCAAGCCATTCTGCTATTGTGCGGCTTAATGCAATTGTTTATTCAGATCATCAGATCATCGTTTAGTCGGGGAGCCATGGCCAGGGAAACCAAGGTGAGTTTAAAGAGCTCAGATGACGAATTGTTCGATGTCACTGAGGCTGTGGCATTTGAATCTCAGACCATAAAAAACATGATCATGGACACTGGCACCGCGAGTGCTATTCCGCTGCCAAACGTTTCTAGCAAGATATTCTCTAAGGTCATTGAATACTGCAAGTATCATGTCGAGTCACCTGCTTTGATATTTTGTCGAAGATGATCTCAACTTTGAGTATGAATATTTCTGGTTGGCCAAGAAGCTGTTCAGGTTTTGTTAAACAATCATCCAGTGACAAGCTGAAGGTTGGAATGAACTATAGTCATACAAAGAGCTTAAATACAAACCTGCCATATCGGTTAACTTCAGAATATAAATATTCTTCCTCGAAGATGCAAAGCCAACAAGGATCTTCCAGATCATGGTAACCAGAGCAGATGGACCATATTTATCAATTGATGAGGATATCGACATAGACCCCTTTTTGTTATGGCTTGGAAAGGAATTTCTCAGTTAAAGACAGTGAGTCTTACGCTACTGCTGGTGATGCTTCTAATTATTTTCCTGTCTTCTGTTGATTCGGCTTTGAGTTATTTGCTTGTGTCGACCTTACAGTGCAGCTCTTGAAAGTAGTAGTTGTTTGTGACTATTTTTAAGACAGAAAAGAGAGCTTCGATGCAAGAGATTTCTATTTAAAAAGTCTGTGAATTAGATGTACGTTACAGGCATGTAATTCACGTGGAGACCTGATGCTGCTGGTTTTGTGCGCGGCTTACTTGGTTAGCTAGACAAGAATTATAGCTCAATTTAATAAGTTTCTGGATGAGGCTTGCAATTAAAAACAGTTCGATGCATTCAAAAGCTGTGCCCATGGACGGTAAAAGATATGCCTAAAATGTTAGTCTCTTTTCATAGGTGAAGGTTAGTCTAGTTCGAATTTTAGTTTTACTATTTCGAATGGTAGATTAGTTACAATTTTAGTTTTGCATTAGTTTAAATAAAAAAATAATATTAATAATAATAATAATAAAATTGTTTTGATTTATTTGTTGGTTTAAAAAAAAAAATCAACATAAATAATATATTAAAAAAAAAATTAAAAAATTAAAATAAATAAATAAATAAATAAATAAAAATTTGCCCTCATTCATTTACATAAAAATTCATAAAAACCAACTACTCGTTCCCCAACAAATATAAAAGTATTTTCAAATGTTTTAAATCAATTTTCCTGCAAACCAATAAAAACATTTTGAAAAAGTATTGCGCAATCAATTATTACATTGCATGAGGACATGCAATAATTATAGTTGGGGGAAATAAAAGTATGTTGGGTTTTATCATTTATTTTAAAGTGAACTTGTGGGAAAAAAGTTAGGATGCATATACTAACAAGTGAAATGAGATTGGTGTTATGTGTAGGTCAACAAGAAGCTTATGCAGAAAGCTCAACATTACGATGCGACACCTTTTTCATCCACAATTAGTGTAACTTCGAAAAATAATTAAAAAATGGACATTTCATAAATTCTTGAAAATGAGCTAATTTGTTTTTGAGTCACTTCATACAGGAATGATCGATGAAGATCGCACACAAAGGTGACAATTTTTATGCAGGAATGGTGCTAAGTTTTTCAGAGTTGAAGACAATCTAATGCAAAAGTGATTTTTCGAAATCACAATGAAACATGCATCATTGGATGCTTGAAGGAACTAATTCTTCACAGCACATATCATGACATTTTCCACTACACAAAAATCCTTTTGCGTCGTGATTACTCACCTTTTTCCTTCCAAACGCCTAGACCATCCTTATGTTGCAGCCCATTTTCCATTACCTTATCTTTCACGACTTCATGCACGCCTATTTTTCTGAATCGCATACATTCCTTTATCCTTTTCAGTTTATTTTTGCCTTCTAGTTTTCCTTCTGAATAAAACTCATTCCCTTTCCATGATTACATTGCCTTGTTTTCCTCACCATGTTGATCCACACTGCTTGTCCGTGAGTTCTTTCCATTTATAGTCCTACCAAATCTTTTTGTACAAACTCGCGTTGACTGATGTGGGATTCCTTAAGGCCCACCTTTCAACAAGTCTTGCCCCATCGACATCAGCACCTTATCTGGGAAATAGACTAGAGTTCCTTTTGGGTACCTTGAGACTTGCATGCCTTAATGGCAAGTTCTCTCGCTGACAATCATGGGAATACATCAATGTCCCTTGATCGTCAGATCTTGCAAATGGCTCGACGTCAACCCCTTTATTCGCATTTCGCAAGATGTACTCGGGTACCTTGGCACTCATTGACATCAATGGTGAGTTTTCCTCGCATTGGTTAACGGCATGCATCAATGGCCGGTAATCCAATGATCTCTTTTCATGCTCGACACCGACACATTCTTTCGCATGATTAGACTTGTACCAAGAAGTTTTGTAGCGGGTGAAGACTATACACTTTTTCACGACTCCCTCAGCAGTTACAGCAGCATGAATTCTGATCGACGAGAGTACCACAGTTCCACTTTCAGCGCTTATCCTTTCCATGATTCAGCATCAGCAGTTCAGATTCCTTCATTTCCCAGGATCCAGTTACAACAACATCAGTCACATTTTCCAGATCCAGCAGCAGCAGCAGCTACATTCCTATTGCATAGTTCATCATTCTTGGGTAAGTAGAGGTATGTTGTTTTCTAATCTTTAATCATGCAATTCCTTATATGCTAACTTGAATATTTTGGAAAATTCCCTCACCATGCTACATTTCCTTTCATGCGCCATGTCAAGTTGCATGAGGACATGCAACCAATTCAGTTGGGGGGGGGAACTATATTCACTACATATTCGCTACCATGATTCCATTTCTCCACCACTATCACTCCATTTTTTTTATCTCATTTACCATTCACCAACATTTCTTTTCCAACGATACTTTGTTGCACTTTGCTTCATACGCATCAATATACATATTGGCATACTTCATGAATATTACAAAATGGCTTCCTTATGCACATTGATAGCTTATGATTTCCAGTGAGTGTTTACATTATTATTGCAGCAAGAGAACAGAAAACGAAATGAATGTTGCTAACACAAGAACCAACATTCTTTGTATTCATGAGAACCAACCATAAGAAAAGAGAACAAAAAATGAAATGAATGTTGTTAACACAAGAACCAACATTCTTTGTATTCATGGTTGTCACACAAGAACCAACCATAAGAAAATGTAAGTTGTTACTCATGTCTTTCACATATCCTGGAAACATTCATTATTAAAAGACATCATCATGTAAAGCCAAAGTTCAAGATGCCAAATGTTCTTAAAGAGACCCATGCATGGTTGCATGAGGACATGCAACAAGTTTGGTTGGGGAGGATGTTGGGACTCAGAAATGTCATATTTTTATCCACCTTTTCCTTCACTATTCCTTACATTTCATCATCCCATTAACCTTTCATTACATCATTTTCATAAATATATTTGGGTTTCACCTTCTTATTTTCCACTTTATTCATTTTTGTATTATAAGTGAATTTATGATTAAATATTAGAAAATATACATATTTTTATATATATATCTCAAGAATATGTGAGCTTTGTAATGTGTAGGAAATATGTGAAGGATTAATTCCAAGATACGTCTCAAATATCTCCTCCACCATATTAAAGAGATAATTATTCAAGCCTATTCCTAAGGAGAAGATCATGAAGGATTTGGTTGGCATATCTTATCCAAGATATGTGAGAGATGTGTGGAGGATTCAAAGGGATAATATCTTGTAATAATGGGAAATTAGTTGAGAGTGCTTGAGAGAATATTGGATATGTAATTATGAGATGGTTATCTTCCCCATGTATATAAGAGAGTGCTCTCTCTTCATTTTGATAATAATGGAGATATAGAGTTTTTAGTTTGGAGAGATAGTCTTGTAATTAATAAGAATAGAAAGGGAGAGAATAGAGAGATAGAGTTTTTGAGTTTTTGAGTTCATGATTTGTAATTTGATTCTTGTAATGAGAGAGTAGATAGCTTACTATTGTGAGCGTTGGTGGGGTGGTTTGATGCAGTGAGGGCTAGCTACCAGATTGAGCGTGGTTTGATGTTACCCTGAACTCTGCCTTCCTTCAGCCTAAGGTAGATTTAGGCAATAACATAGTGGCGACCATACTGGGGATGAAAATGGTTTGCTTGTTGGTGTTATTTTTTTTATAAGCTACAGACGGAGCCTGAAGTTATGCCAGGTAGCCTTCGAAGCGCTCTTGCTTTGCATTAGTGAAAGTAGATAAACGCTGCTTCAGTCAATCTCCGGTCTAGCTTGTAAACGTGACACTTGACTTGTAAATTGCCCAACTTGTATCGGATCATTGGACTTTTGGGTGACGATTCTAGAAATGATATAATTTGAACAAGTTGGTTTGTCCCTTTGATTTTTAGAAAATAATTCCAACACATTGGCTTCGGAAGAAGACATACTAGAGCAAATCAGGATCCAGATCCACCTCGATTAATATGAGAATCTCAATCCCGATTTCAAGAATCCTTCGTCGAAAAGAATCCCATGATTCCTCTATTTAAATCTCATTCATGTCCCGTTGTGTTTGCATACCTTGAAGATCTTGAATTTGACGAACAATTTGAGTTGTCGTTGTTTGAGATGAAGTCTGAAAGTGCTATTGGTTCTACTGTCATAAATCCAGAGTTTATCAAATATCTTGAAATTGAATAGGCTAATAGATCCATTGACAGTTACATCTTGAATATTCAAAACTCCATTTTGGCAACAAACATTCTTGAGTTTATAGATTCTGCATCTGAAAATCTTGGGCCATCAGCAGCCACTTCCGATTCACATGTTCATACCCAGCCTCCTTTCATTCCTACCATTCCCGTGCAACCATCTATTTCTGATCAACAATCTGCAGTAGTATCGCCTCCATCCACACCACATACACCTCATACATCTACTGCTCCTACTCCACCTGTTTCTCCAAGACCGATTATAAATCCACCCAGATCAATGGCTGCCAGATTCGCACCCCTTGTCTTGCCTCAAAACTTGGATGCCATGCCCGCTGATTATCAAAGTAAAATCCCATTATTTGATGGTACTCCTCAAAGTGTCAGTGCTCAGCAACATATTGATAGAATGGCAGACTTCTTCGATATTCATGAAATTGATGCAGAAAATGTGACCATGAGATTGTTTGTGCAAACTTTTGGAGGTGAAGTGAGAAAATGGTTTAGAGCTTTGCAGCCTAGAAGTATTGCTACATTGGCTGAGCTGCAGAGACAATTTTTAGATTAGTGGGAAGTAAAGAAATATCCTCTTCAGATCACTTCTGAATATACCAATATCAAGCGCAACGTAGGTGAGTTAGTCCAAGACTATTGTATCAGATTCAATGCGGTTTACAATGCAATTCCTGATGATTTAAGGCCATCTAGGAAGTCGGATTTGCCTAAGTTTCCAGATGGTTTTGATCCAGACATGGCCTATCAACTACGAGAAAGAGATCCCGCCACTTTGGAGGACATGCAGAAAATTGCAGTGAGTGTTGAAGCTAATTTGAATGACAAGAGAGCTAGATAGAGAGCTGAAAAGAAAGTCACAATAAAGGAAGAAGCTTCTACTTCAGATCAGGTACTTCGCAAGGTGGAAAATATGATTGAAATATTAACACTTGATAAGCCTGAACTGCATATTAGAAATCCTAATTTTTGTGGCCAGCAGCAACCACAGTTCAGGATCAAACAATGAGAGTAGCGAGCACAAGAAACACCAGCACAAGAGTATGTAAAGACTCCTTTACAGCAGAATTTTGTTGGTCCGGAATCAGATGATGAAGACAATGTAATAGGGGAAGAAAATAACTTCTTTACACCTGATGATATCCCAACCTTTATCACGGAAGATGAGGAGTATGCAGAAAACTCAGTTGTACAAAAGGATGAGGATTTTATCTTGGCAAATGATGTAGCCCTTGAAGAAGAGTCAGATGAGTATCAGAGAGGTTATATGAATGCTTTGTCCACCCAACAGCGTCAATATTCACTTAGAAATAGAGATGTGCCTATAAATCCAATCCAAAAGAGAAAGGAAGTTTCAGCACCAAAGAATGATGGACCCATTACAAAGAAGAAGGGAAAAGATGTAGTTGATCCTACTACTAGCAAGTCTCCATCAGCGAATGAAAGATCTAATCAGCCAATTGTATCAAGGGAGAAAGCTGAAAAGAAGGATGCTCCATCCAAAGAGGTAGAAAAGGCTTTATTTTTTAACTTAGAGAGTGAAATAGCTAAGTTAAAAGTTTCCATTCCTTTGACTGAGTTGATGAGAAATAGCAGCTACAAGGGTCAGGTATCTAAAATTCTGAATTTCGATCCAATGTCTGATATGGTGAATGTGGAATATGATGAACCTGAGTTGATATTTGGTCTAGCACTGGATGGTGAGTCTCCCGATAGTGATGTGACTCCTTTTTATATCAGCCTTAGATTGCATGATTTTGTGTTACATAATGCCATGTTTGATTCTGGAGCTTCTAATCTCATGGAGGAAATCATGGAAGTGGGATTGGACATTGTTGGGACTCAGAAATGTCATATTTTCATCCACCTTTCCCTTCACTATTCCTTACATTTCATCATCCCATTAACCTTTCATCATATGATTTTCATAAATACATTTGGGTTTCACCTTCTTATTTTCCACTTTATTCATTTTTGTATTATAAGTGAATTTATGATTAAATATTAGAAAATATACATATTTTTATATAAATCTCAAGAATATGTGAGCTTTGTACTGTGTAGGAAATATGTGAAGGATTAATTCCAAGAGACTTCTCAAATATCTCCTCCACCATATTAAGGAGATAATTATTCAAGCCTATTCCTAAGGAGAAGATCATGGAGGATTTGGTTGGCATATCTTATCCAAGATATGTGAGAGATGTGTGGAGGATTCAAAGGGATAATATTTTGTAATAATGGGAAATTAGTGGAGAGTACTTGAGAGAATATTGGATATGTAATTATGAGATGGTTATCTTCCTCATGTATATAAGGGAGTGCTCTCTCTTCATTTTGATAATAATGGAGATATAGAGTTTTAGTTTGGAGAGATAGTCTTGTAATTAAAATAGAAAGGGAGAGAATAGAGAGATAGAGTTTTTGAGTTTTTGAGTTCATGATTTGTAATTTGATTCTTGTAATATAATTTGAGATAGATTTATTGTTGTGAGCTCACATATGTTTTTTATCATTCAATTCTTCACATGTTGTATTACTTTTCCTTTATGCAATTTCTTGCTTTCCTAGTTAGTGTTTCAATGCCTTTCTAGATTAATTTGATTTCAGTAATTTAGATTAAATTAGTTCCACTTAGTCCCCGCATATATATTGCATGTGCCTCGTAAGTCTACGAACCTCGATCGACAAATTAAATGGTTGGGCAAGTACTACAACGGAATTAAACGAACATATTTGCACCCAAACGTACATCGCTAGGAAATATCATGATCTTTATTCTTTTGATTCTAGCAGCAGTAGGATGCATTGGGCTCATCAAATATTTGGTGGTTAGTTTAGATCATATTCCAACTAAGAATGTCTTGATGGATGTAGTTGTTGTGATATTCCTTTTAGATTTGGCATGCTTCTTTCTAGATCTCTGGGGAGCTGAAACCGAAGGTAACATTGCATGCTTGATTTCTCCCTATGCTACCATTCCCCGTGTTTGGTCGATGAGAATATTATATCGAGAGCAAAAAAATGAAGTATATGATCACCAAGAAGGAGAAACCGGTAAATCATCCAATAAATTATGTACATACAGATTTAGAGTCTTTTGTTTTGTATTCGTATAGTTTCAATGATGTAAATAATCGGTTATTGAAGCGAGAGGACATTCCGGAGATCACAGAAAAATTTCGCAGAAGTTTTTGAAGAAAGAAAGGCAAGAACTTGAAAGTTCCGCCGAGCAATCACCTTCCGACAAGAAGAAAAAGTCGATGGACAACAAGCGTAAATAACAGAAAGCAAAAAACATTTCAGCACTTGGAAGAAGATGAAGATGGTTTATGGACTATGGATTTCGATGGTGCAGTTTGGAAGTGATGGTAGCTCGGAATCAGCATTTGGGTACGCAACCCTTTTTTTGCCCCAAACAAGGTACCGAGTAATGTAAGGGTTCGCTCTTATAAATTAGCATTTGATTGTTCGAATAATGAGGCAGTAATAAGAAGCATTGATTGCTCGGTCTAAAAATTCTTAGAAAGTTGAATGCTAAGAGGATTGCAGCAGTATGGTGACTCCGAGTTGGTAATTAAGAAAGTGAAAGGTGAATTTTCAAGCTAAGCATCCTTGAATGCGGGGCTTATCAAAATGCGCTCTTGATATCTTAAAGTTGTTTTTAGACTATACTTTGACTTGTATCCCTCGTATTTAGAATGGTATTGTAGATGCACTTGCAAAAGGCGAAAAGCAATTTGAAGATTCGATGAACTCAAGTAACAAGTTTGAAATTCATGAAACATCGTCCGACCGTCCCTGGGACAATCAAAGGTATTGGCAAGTATTCCAAGATGATGATGAGATTGATGAATTTCTGCAAAACGAAGGCAAATTCAAAGACACTTCAATTGAAATGGAGCATGATGATGGTGAGGCTGATGTGCAAATAAATCGTGATGGAAGTATTGCAACACAAAGATAATGTCATTCCTAAAGGTTTGATACCTTTAGAAGAGATTTTAGATCGAATGACGTAGCTAGAAAACCAACCTTGCGGCCAACCGAAAAAGGGAGTTGAAGACGTGAACATTGGATCAGTCGAGAATCCAAAGATGGTGAAATTGTCCAGAGCATTGCCACCGGAGGTAAAAGTGAAATATGTTAGTTTATTTTCTTCTTTTTTTTCCGATGTATTTGCTTGGCACTATTCAGTATTTGAAGACGTATGATACAAATATAATTCAGCACACAATTCCAATCAAGCCAAATCAAAAGCCCTTCGGGCAGATGTTGAGAAGGATAAATCCGAAGTTGCTGCCCCTCAATTGAGAAGGAGGTGAATCGATTATACAAGGCCGGTATTATTTTCCCTATAAGATTTTCGGATTGGATTTCCACTTGGTGCCCGTACGCAAGAAGACAGTGAGATTTGTTTGTGCATTGATTTTAGAATCTGAATAAGGTCTCTCGAAAGACAATTATCCATTGCCCAAAATGGATCACATACTTCAACGAGTAGTTGGAGCATCTCGTATGTCACTACTCAATGGTTATTCCGGGTATAACCAAATTCCGGTCCATGAGGATGATAGAGACAAAATAGCGTTCACCACTCCGTGGGGAACATTCCATTATGCTAAAATGCCTTTTGGTTTGAAGAATGATGGTGCGACATTTCATGCGTGCAATGGATATGGCATTTACGAATGAGAAAGATGTTTTCCTAGTTGTGTATCTTGATGATTTGGTACGTATTTTCCAATTTTCCGATGAAGAGCACCTTTACCATCTCGAAGATTGTTTTTCAACGATGCGTAAAGTATGTGTGTCACTCAATCCGAAGAAGAGTTTGTTTGCCATGGATGATGGCAAACTTCTTGGTCATATTATCTCAAAAGATGGCATCCGTATTGACCCAAGACGTGTTGAGGCTATTCAGCAAATTGACCTTCCCCGAACAAAAAGGAGATTGAGTCCTTCAATGGTAAGATGAATTTTTTACGCCGCTTTGTGCCTAATCTTGTCGAACATCTAAGAGAGATTAAAAAACATGCTTAAGAAAGACATCATAGTGAAGTGGACCGAGGGAGGCGGTGAAATATTTCAATTTAGTGAAGTTGGTTCTTTCTTCAACTCTCGTTTTGACTCGACGTCGATTATACTCAGGATTTTATTGTGTTTTCATTTGCTTCGAGCATACTATGGCAGCAGTATTAATGCGAAAAAAGAGATGGGCATGAAAATCCAATTGCTTTTTTTTAGTCGTACTATAAGAGATGCAACCTTAAAAATATAACATCATTGAAAAGCAATCTCTTGCTCTTGTGAAAGCGTTGAAAGATTTTTGAGTATATATTATGCATTCTCATATTCTTGCTTTTTGTTCCTAATGTCGTTGTTAAGGATGTCTTAGTGCAAATGCATCCGGAAGGGAGACGGGGCAAATGGATTGTCGCTCTTGTTGGATTATGATGTGGAGATAAAGCCTACAAATATTATCAAAGGACAAGGGAGCCGGCTAAGCTAATGGCCAGAGTCAAATTTGCATGCCTTGGACATCAATATTATTGTTGCTATGTCCGAGGAGAATGAGGAAAGTTCATCGCTCGTATCGAAATCTTTTGTGCTTTCTCCTTGTATTCGATATTGTATATGTGCTTCAAAATTTGTCACCACCACCAAAGATGGCTAGAAACAAAAGTAGAACTCTGAAATTGAAGGCCGATAATTTTTGTATTTTGAATTATTCACTCTATTGGAAAGATCCCTAGGTGGTGTTTTGCTAAATTGTTTGGTTGAAGAAGAAGCAAAGCAGAGCTATGGAGGATTTTCATAAGGGAGATTGCTGGGGGTCACCTTTTTTGGAAAACAACGGCCAACAATATTTTTGAGAGAGGGATATTATTGGCCGACACTTTTTGTCGATGTGTATAAGATTGTCAAAAAGTCCGTCATGAATGCCGTATTTTTTGGAAGGAAGGCAGTAAATTGTAGCCTTTTCCGCTTAAGCCCATTGAGGTAAGTGCTCCTTTTTCGAAGATAGGGGGTTTGGATTTCATTGGTGAGATCCATCCCGCTTCTTCACTTCAAAGATAGGTGGATCTCACAACGACGATTATTTCACGAAATGGATTGAGGCAATCTCACTGTGCAAGCTACGGATTCGTGAATAATTTCTTTCCTCGAGAATAATGTTTTGTCTCGTTTTTGGTTGCTTTGAACAAGTTAATCACTAATAACGCAACAAATTTTCAAATAAAAAAGGATGATTGAGTTTTGTGACAAGTATCATATCATTTTGGGACACTCAACCGCTTATCATCCGCAAGGCAATGGATTGGCGAGGTCTTCCAACAAATCTTTGGTCAACATCATTAAAAAAGTTGCTAGAAATAAACAAGAAAAGTTGGCATAAGAAGTTGGTCAATGCACTTTGGGCAGATCGAGTGAGTCGAAGAAATCCATTGGTATGTCCCCCTTTTTGAGTTATTTTATGGAGTTGATACAATGTTTCCTACCTCTCTCGCAGCCCAGTGGTCAAAATTATACAAGAAGTCGAGTAGTGAAGATAATCATATGCAAAGAATAATAAATCAAATGATCCATTTGCAGCAGACGAGAGAAGAAGTTTTCCAAAACACATTCAAGCTACAAGAGAGAATTAAGAAAAATCTATGACAAAAAAGAAAAATATGGACAAATTTCAATTGGAAGAAGTGGTGCTCGAAATGGGATGCAAGAAATGAGGAAAAGGGTAAGCACGGTAAGTTTGAAAAATCTCCGGAAGGGACCCTTTAAAATTGTCGCATATCGAGGTCGAATGCTTTTCTTCTGAAAGAGATGAATAGGGAAGATTGTCCGAGAGGGCCGGTCAATGGTCTCTGCTACTCAAGCGGTATCATTTCGAGATGTTTTCTCGCCGTTGACATTGTCACCGTACATACCATGTACTTCGCTTTCACTGTGCAAGTGTGTGTTGTGATCTTGTCTTCAGCTTTGGGAGCTCCGAAGTGAAGGCTATAATTCTAAAGAATGATTTCAAAGCTTTGGTTTGAGTTTGTCTAGTCACGTGTTTCAATCATTTCGCTTTCAAAATTGAGTAAGTTTGAGTCAAATTTTTTAGTCAATAAATGAGTCAAGAGTCTTGTGTTGATTTTTTGAAGTTATGGACGAAGGCACCGCCTACTCTCCCGCAAAATCTATAGTTCTTGGCACCTCCAAGGAGCTACCATCCCCATTGGAGCCAATGTTAGAGCTTCCGTCTCTTCATCCTCCGCCGAGATCAAAATCTCTTTTTGTTGCATTTCATTTTAGGTGTCTCATTCATTTCTACCATCCGCATTCCATTAGGAGCATGATCATCCGACTGAAGGGTCTTTTCTCTCATATCCCTCATGTCATGTACCCGTTGGTCCGTGTCCGTTCATCAAAATCAATTTTAAAGTCATTTATAGTCATGTTTGGCCTCATGTTTGCCAAAAAGAGTCATTTTAGGGTTTTTTAGTCTCACTAGGTCTAGGGTTTCGTTAATCTACATTTCGAATGTCTAATAACGTCGAAGGCACAGGAGGGAGGTTCGAAATAATTTTTCATCGCAAAAATTTCATCGTCATAATGCTTGATCATGATTCTTCTTCAAAACTCTATTTTGAAGAAAAATCGTCCATTTTGTCTTTTTTGTAATAAATGTAATATAATTTTTCAAAAAGTGTTTTGACAATAGAAGTTCTTCGAGCGCATCCTTGGTTGCCTTTTCCAAATTCCATGCTAGCTATCCCCCGCAAAAAATAGACAAGAATTTCATCATTAGTTCAAAAAAATCAAAGGAAACAAGCAAAATAGAGTTTTTTGTCAAAAAAGTGTCAAAATTCAAACATTAGTAAAGTGGGTTTTTGCCAAGTCAAAAATCAAAGTCTACGACTCATAAAAGATATTTTCATTGTTTCAAAAAACTCATCCGCACACCCTGTAGACATCATCTGAGCCGGGTCAAAATGTGGAAGAACGAAATAATGTTTGAAAGGTGGACTATGGGTGAGATTGACGGTCGCGGCGCATTGGGTGAAGGTCGCGGTGCATAAGCAAGTCACGGTGCATGGGACCGTTTCTCACCGGTAAAACTCAACGGTCGCGGTGCACATAGAGAGCGCGACGCACCGGGTTGTGCGCGTGGTGCACAAGGCCAAAACTCAAAATTTCTTGCTATCTCTTCAAACATCAAACGAAACGGTCTCCTCTCGCATCGTGTAAGTCAAATCATCTTGCAATTTCCATTGATCAAGGTTTGGTATTGTTTCGAAAGAAGGAATATGACAATTTGAATGGAAAATTATAAACCCTATTCTTTGTAAAAAATTGCTCTCTTAGGGTTTGAAATTGGTGTTTTAAAGTAGTTTTGTGCCACATATTCCATTCTCCCCTTGTTGTTTCCCTCCCATCAATCGTTATTTCATAAATACACCATCTTCTTACATATCTAAGAGTCATTCACTCCTAAAGCCCTATTTCCCCATCCCAAGCCATTTCATTTCACCTTCATTTCCCCTTTCCCATTTCCACTTTATAAAAATCCCCAAACCCCTCAAGAATTCCCAAATAGTCGGTGGTTGTCCCTACACCTTTGATATCACTTGATTGAAGTTCATTATCCCCATCAGCTCCTATTTTTTCTCCTACGATTCCCCTTCCCCTTTGGCACATATTTGGCAACTAAGACAAAAAAAACCAAATTCTCATTCTTCATCTCATTCAAGCCAACATACACCTTGCATTAACCTTGAAACACCATGGAGACATTTGACATCGATACATCATATGACAGAGATAGTGATTCTACCACCGAGCTACATGCACCGAGAAGGCCTCGTAATGGTGGCAAACATGTGAGAGAAGAGCCCACCTCATCGACCCAATCGCAGACTCGCCCACTCTGCAAAAGCATGTTTTCGAAAGCGCCATGCTATCATTATTATGATATGATTGCCTCTGATTACAGCATCATCGTGGGAGTTGGCTCGAGGTTTGTGTTACATTTGCATGATGGTCGTGTAACTCTGTCGTGGGTGTAAATTTCACCTTTCGACACTGTAAACCATATCTCAAGCAACCGGAATACCGAATGTGGGTGAACATTGGAACACGAGACAGAGGTGGAAAGAGTGCATTATGAACCATACATCGAGCCTAGCTATGTGAGACAACTAAAACAGGTATTCCCTATTCCAGCTTCCTAAAGGAATCCTATGCGCCTTTGATGAGACTCATTATCGTATACTTTAGTTGTGAGGGCCTGGTTCTCACGCCTCTATGCCTACCACATCGTGTTATTGATGCATTTCACTAGAGTGAGGATGATGAACATACCTTATTTCATGTGCTCTAACATCGAGTGAATGACCACTCTGTGCAGAGAAGAAGACTCCCGAGTAGAAGTACAACGGTATTTATCACTATGCACTCATCAAGATTGTTGTTGTACATCAGCCTGATTGAAGGGTATCGCATGGGAGGATTTCATTTCCCATGATCAAAGCTCTGCCAGCTCCTCGTGTTCCTTCGGAGGTTTTCCATGATGCGTGAACCTTCACATCAACCCGAAGGTCTCGAGAGCAGAGCCTTCTATCGTTGTGCCAAGTGCATGTCACTTATCAGAGAGGCACGAGAGGATTATTTGCGCATCCCGACAAGCACTATCTCCACCCTGTGGTGGAAGGGGTCTCGTTGCCGCTCATCAGCAAAGACAGTGCATAGGTACAGACAGAGGTAAGAGGCCTATGCGGGGATGAGGGCCCTTCGTGAGGCCGAGATACTCGATTTCATATTGATTGATGAGGATTTGAGCTCTCCAAGCTCAAAGTTGAGAGAGATCATTCAGAGCAAGATCCGAGATCGACACATTGATCGAAAAAGCGCGGAGAGCTCAATGGATCATAAACTATTTGGAGTAGCGGAAAAAAAATAGTTGGAGGATCAGCCAGACGATCATGGAGTTGCAAAACCTCTCCGTGAGAATCACGAAGTCACTCGAAAGAAGCCCAATAGAGATGACACCCATCGAGCGGGAGATTGAGGCCGATATAGAGACTTGGCTAGAGACGGTCAATATTCATCTTGAGAAGATGTTGGAGAAGGAAAACAAGGAATATAACATGCTTAGGCACATGAAGAATCACTATTGGGCGCGACATCATGTTTGCAAAGCGACCAAGATCCCGAAGGCAAGACTAAGGAGGGCACTAAAGCATCACAAAAGGCATGATAGGCTACAAATTTTGGCCGAAGCTTCTTTGGCCCAGGCGATGGTGCTTGATGGTGGGAATTCAGCCCAAATTTCAAGAAATTTGGGAAAAATTTTTTGTCAATTTTGAATTTTCTGGGCCTAAACACGTCGATTTTCTCGCCCGAGGCGTAGCGTAGCCACTTGGCGCGCACTTATAATTGGCATCTCTTCAGAGGAAAAAATTTTCATTTCTAGATTTTTCTATCAAAATTTATGCATGCCTATGGATTAACTAAGGATTTCATCAAGTGCGGGTTACCTAAAGGGCCAAAAACACCCCTAAAAATGGCCTTTCTACCACTTTTTGCACACACAAGAAGTAGTGTTGGGAGATTTGATTTTGAGGGGCAAATGGCAACCAGATCCAGAGCTCCCACTTGGGTTGGAAAGTAGATAGGAATGGCTTTCCAACTAGGGTATCTCGTGCTCAATTTTGACTTCGGGAAGGCCCTCAAAATCAGCCTCAAACTTGTGCTACACATAGAGATTTCGTAGCGCCGCGCATAGGGAAATTTGGCCTATTTTTCATTCAAGTTGACTTCGTAATTTCGCCTAGTTTTGGCCGCTTTGACTTTTTTCATGTAACTCTTGATGTACCCGGGATGTAATTTCATGACCATGATGTAATTTTGGCACATTTTTTACTCATATTAGTAGATTCATTCACCAAAAATTGAAATGTAAGTGAATGAATCAGCTTTCCAACCATATAGAGTCAAGTTGTTTCATTGCCTATTTTTCTTTCGCTTCCTAGTTTAGATATTGTTGAAAGCAGCTCCCTAGAATGATGAGCTCGACCCCTAGAGGCATGGGAATGAGTTAGGCTTGTCTATATCATGTAGTTATTCAGTCATTTTCAGTGGGTTGGACATTTGGGATTTCTTGGCACTTCATTGTACATTTCATCTCCGCAATTTTTGGCAAAGGAATAGCACTCGTGGTTCGTGAAGACTTCTTGGGATCCATGTGGCTTCTGTGTTTCGATGGTGTTTTTCTCTATGTAATTTTAAGTTCACTAATGTTTATGTGTATCATTCCCCCTTTCTCCTTTCTTCTTAAATTAAACAAATGAGTGATAAAGGTGGAATTCATTAGCTTTTCTTTGCTCTCGCCTTCAATTTTGGTTAATTTTCCATGTTTTCATCTGTTTAAAGAGGATTCTTGAAAGCCTTCTTTCCCTCTTCGGCTCCTCACCTGTCCGAAACATCCATTAATTCAATCCAAAGCATCAAAAAAATTTTCCTTCCTTGCCCCAATCGTAACTCGCAAAAACTAGGCCTCATCCCCGCACCCAAAACTCTTTCCTTTTGATTCCAACAAAACCCCCAAAATCAAACCTCAAACTCCTTTACTTATATACCTAGCCTAAAATTAGCCTTTATTTCAAGTCATCTCAAGCCCTATTGATTATTTTTGCCGAGATTGACCTGGAGAGAGCCCTCTCCTTATCCGGGGTAGGGCTAGCTACCGACCGAGTGTGGTTTGATGTTACTCCCGAACTCGCCTTCTTTCACTCGAGGTAGATTTAGGAAATAACACTTCGCCACTTCGCCCTACCATTCCGGGAGATAAGCAAGTTTCTTTAGATACTTTAGAAATCTTAAACTCATTAACCCCGACAAGTATTGGATAGGGAGGAGGAGATTTTAATATGGTAGCAAGCTTAGATGAAAGAAAAAGGATTCTGGTAGATATCTTTCAGAGATGCGAGGATTTCACCAACCTTATAATGGATAATCACTTGGTGGATGTTCGGACTACTAATGGAAAATTTACCTCGAATAATCGAAGAGGGGGGGGTACACCAAATTGCATCTCGTCTTGACCATTTCTTAGTGTCGAAGATTTTGTGAGTTTGGATATATTCTATGAAGCATATATCGTGGCCTTGCCTGGCTCGTATCATTGGCCTCATTCGTCCGAAGGTGGATGTGAAAAAAGCAACAAAAGAAATGGCCTTTTAGATTTGAAGGATTTTTTGCTTAGAGACACCTCCTTCATACGTAAAGCTAAGTAGTTGGTGGAGGTGTTGAGTTCCCATGTTTTGGCAAGTTTCGAAAATACCAAAAGATTAGACAACATCGTAACCACCTTTAGACCTCAATATCTAGCTCTCCCGGGTCCCGAGAGGATATCTCTATAAAGGTAGGGGGAATATGTCTTTGAAGTTCAAATGTTAAGATAATAGGCTAGTTATAGGCTCAAGGTTTGTTGTTTGTTTGGTTGTTTGGAATCAGGAAGGAAGGGTTCAATATAAGACAAGGATGAGCAAAGATGATTTTAGGTAAAGGAGAGACAATTTAGAGAATGTCGAGACCATTGAGAAATGGAGTCAGGAAAGGGTTTACTTTCTATTTAGTATTCAAGGCTTTCAATTGGGCTAGTCATCTAAAGCATATGATCTTAAAGATGATAGTGTGGTATGAAATGATAAGGGATGAAGGTGAATGACAAGAAAACCTCCGAGGTGACCCCTTAGGAAGTAGATCTAGGGACAGGACATGCCATTAGAAATTTAAGATCCAACTCCTAAAGGTTAACTCTTCAGACATAGGAACATTAAAGATTTAAACACAAAGGTGAAAACCCGAGATCGCAGAAAGGGCTTTGAAATTTCAATGCTTCTAAGATCCAACTTAAGGGAACTTAGAAAGGTTCAACTCGATTGAAAAAAAGACCCTAGTGAGGCAAAGGTCTAACAGCATTCTAAACTCCCGCATCCCAATTTGTTCAATTAAAAACCCAACAAGAACATCTAATAATAGATTCATTAATTTATACATCACCTAGCAAGAAATATTAGCTACTACATTGGTTAAATTACCTTGAATTAGTGCTCGTATAACACATATAGGCGATAAAACATCAAAGTTAAGGAGAGCGTAAGCATTAGGGTATCATGCAAGGGTATATCCTAAGCCAGATTTTTTTTATGCATTACCGTAGAAAATGAAATGTAATGAGAAACGAGAGACAAAGACGGAAAACCATCACCAATGCTTTAAATCGGGATCCAAAGAAACGTGCTTTTCATATTAAAGAGCAACACCGAAATCATGTACAACATTGTCCAACAAAGCCTGATATTCAGTATGAGAAACATATTCCTCAACCTATTTTACAACTTTACACAGATAACTATATCTCAAGAGAAATGACTTACGATTCACGTGATATCCAATCAACAACCAACAACGAGTTTTCTCATGAGTTTTATATTTTGAAAGAGAGGTAGAGGAGGTAGATGAAAAAAAATAAATGAAACATTAAAACAGTAGTAGAAAGGAAAGGCTCGAAGCCCATTCTATCTTAATATCAATGCATTAATCTTCGATACTCTTTGGGTGAAAGAGTGGTTTTCGATGGGCCGACATTAATTTCGGGTATGTTCTTTGATGTACGTTAGGGTCAGTAGAGTACTCAGAAGTACTCCGTGACAGGAAAAAAAGGCAGATAAAATGAATTTGAGGTCTCGCCATACTACATAAAAAAATGATCCGGTAGTATTAGACTTCGATCGTGGTGGAAATATTCTCAGAACACGATGTAGAGTAAAAATAGTATGGGTACTTTGTCCTTTCAAGGGAAAGAACATTCGTTGATGGTGACACCGATAATATTTTTTTGTGCTTTAGGCCTCATTAGGCCTTCAGTGTTATTCATAAGGTATTCAATATAGTGCATTAGCCTTTTTAAATATTGGATTAAGGCTTAAAATCTTCAATATTAGGCATTAAAACTCTTTAATCCAAGACTAATACTCTTTGCCGCTTCATGACTATATCCCTGTCTGTGAAAAATTGAGCTTTAATGGCGCCGGAGGGTATTAGCGTAGTTTGACACTATTATTTTTAATGAGAAATTCCCACTCTAAACACCTTCCTAGGGCGTTTCTCCGTAATCACAAAATGCTCCAAAAATGGCCTCTTCTCGTAGCTTTCATGTCACTATCACAAGTGACTATGAGAAACAATGGCGGTTTCCACCGCTTGTAACCCTACAAAACAAACAAATATGTTAAGAAATCCATGCATGGGGGGGGGGAGGATGGATGCAATGGAAGGTTGTGAGGATGGCGGCGCAACAATGAGGTGAATGCGGTGGATGTAGCGTAAACAATCGGAAAAATGCGGTGAAACGATGAAGAAATGGTCTCGGTGAAAGTTTGGTGGAGGTCCGATCAGATCTCGGAGGTGATGATCGATGGTGGAGATTATCTAATGGAATGACTTTGGTAGGTTGGACGTTATGCAATGAAATTTAATGTAAAACATTAAAGTTGTGATATTAGGCGAAATAATATAAATCCTTTAATGTAAAACATTAAAATTTTAATGTGAGCGGTTACAAAGGTTTTAATGTAAAACATTCGATCTCGACCTTTGGACAAAATACAAAGAAAATGTGTGAAAACATATAAAATGGGCTTGAATGGTGGGACCCTTAAGCCATGGGAAAATTAGGACCAACTGCTGTGATGATCCGATGAGGTTCTATGGTCGCGCGATGAGAAAAATGTCAATGGAGTGCGAGGATGCAATGAGGGTCGTTGATCGATATAGATCAACGGTCGGGGATATGTAGATGGATCTTTAGGCATAGAAGTGGGGAAGTGGTTTTTTAGGACCAAAACCATTGTTTTCACACGTGCAAAAAAGGGAGGAAGGCATTTTTCACTTTACAAACATGATATGGGTCCCCGGGTTGACACGTGGCTCTTAAAAAACCACCCATATCATGTACGTTTGGAATGTTAACGTTCTGGATGAGAGAAACCGTGATATTGAGCGGGTCGTTGGATCTCTGGGGGTCGTGAGATCCAACGGTGATGGAAGAATGCAATACGAGGAAAGTGCATGGTCGTAAGGTGGGGTGGAAGCGCATGTGGTTTCATTGTGGGTCGTCCCGATCTATGCGATGGACAGCCGAGAGTCCGGAGAGGAAGGAAAAGGCGAAGGATACGGTTAGTGGTCGTGAGAAATATGAGCCGTTGGATCAAGAGGATGAATGGTTGTGATTCAATCGGGAAGCGTAGGAGGTAGGGGCCAAAACTCCGATCGGGATGAAGGAGCGATTTCATTTGGACTGCTGATATCAGTCGCGGATCAACGACAGAGATTGTTTCGGAGAAGAGATGATGGAGGGAAAAGGGGCAGATCATGATTCAATCCTGACCGTTGGTTCTTGTGGATTCAATGGCCAGGATTGCTTCGAAGGATCGCAATTGGGGGGACAAAGAGTGGCACAATAAAAAAGCTCCGATGAGCGATGAAGCGATTGGCGCTTGACCATTGGATTAAAGGGGAATCAACGATGGGGATCATCATCGGTGGGTTACAAAGGGACAAGGCGGGTGCAGAGTGAAAAATGGCGTGCATCATCGCATCCGCATAGATCAACGACCGGTATCGCTCCCGAGACCAAAATAACAAACACCATCGCATCGGGAGAAATCAACTTAACAAAGGTAATGCGCTCTCGATCACCTTCTGATTCCGATAAGCGCCTGTATGCTGAAGCTCTTGGTCTTAGCGATCTGGGTGTATGGATGGGAAGTGCTTAGGCTGGCCGAAAGGGGCTTAGCTTGTATAAGGTATAAAAGTGGGTTTTTAGGCTTAAAAAATGATGTTTTTAAGGCTAAAAAGAGGCTTTCTATAGAGAGGAAAAAGGGATTTTAAAAGGGTGTTTGTAAGGTTTTAAGGGGTGATGGGATGATTTAGTAGGCTTAGGAAGGGATTTTGAGGGTTAAAGGGAAACTTTGAAAAAGGGGAGAAAGGGGTTAAAATGAGGAATTTTACATGGATACAAAGGGGGGTAAATGGAGGCTTTTCTAAGCATAATTGTTTCACAAATAATGAGGATTTTTTTGGATGGAAACAACGATGAAGATATTTTCAAAGGAAAAGGACACACAGAGGCTTCAAGAATGATATGTTTTCATAGGAAAATTATTTCTTGAAGGCTTGAAAACAATTTAGCCACTTCGTTTTCTTGACAAAAATTTCATAGGTGACTAATGGTGGTTCAACATGGGGATGGCATCTTCTTGAAGGTGTCAAGAATTCGAAAATGATCTTTGGAGTAGGCCGTATGCCCGAACTTTGAACCATCTTTCTTCTTTGATTCATTTTTTTACAAACATGATGGATATTAATCGGCGTAAAACATTTCCCAAACAATCTACCTACCCATCCCACGGTCCTAACATTTTTTCTTCAAGGTGCATTTGAATTTGCGTACCTTCTTCATCATTTTTTTTATTGAAAGTAGAAATCAAACTAGTATAATTCTACCCTTATTCTTCCATGAGACCAGATTAGACTGTTGGCCTCATAGTTTCTTTACCTAATCTAATATCTACTAGGATTAAACTATCTAGCATATTTCTCTCTACATTCTACAACAGAAATTTAAAAACAAGCCATTACCAGGATTAGACAAGGCTTGCTTACTGTGGATCCATGGCATAAAGACAAAGTTCGCATGGACTGAAATTGCAACAAATCAAAAACAAAATCTTGAAGGCTTGAAATATTGAAACTTTGAAGCATCCTTCTTTCCTTTGTGACTCAAGTTTTGAGCTTGTTAGAGTCACTTCTTCCTTCAATTCAGCTCGGGCTGTGGGCTTGTTAGAGCTGATCTTTTTTCTTCTTTGTCGGTTCGATTATTAGCATATTAGAACTAGCTTCTTTGCTTCCTTTGACTACAGGTTTTGAACATATTAGAGCCAATATTTTTTCACTTCGTAGGTTCAATTTTTGAGCATGTCTAAACCTCTCTTTCTCCGTTTTTTGAAACATTTTCTCTTTTTCTTTGAAAATAGAAAACACGACAATGGTATTTACAATGGAAATGAAAATTGTAAATTGGAAATAAGCAAAAGAGTAATGCTTGACATCCCGCCATTGACAGACCCCCCAACGTACTCTGTACCATCTAGCTCTTGCGCAGAAAAAGGCATTTGGACCAACAAGGCACCGTATGATGTAAGGACCCTCCCACAAACTCGTCAAATTTTACATGCTTTCCTTTGTCTTCTCCCTAGAGTCCCACTTAAGAAATTTATCTCCAATTTTTGAAGTCACAAGCTTTTTTTTCTCTTATCAAATAACTTATTTATGTTTTCCCGCACTTTTCGCAGCTCTATTATAGACTTCTTCTCTTGTTTTTTGGAGATGAATTGTTTGATTTACCCTCCTCACCATATTGTCTTCTTCTCCGTCCGAATCTCTTCGACTAGTTTAATCACCGGTACCCCAATGGTGGTAGGAAACACCGCCTATGTTCCATAAACAAGTCGATATGGTGAAATTCCAATGGAATTCTTTGTTGTTAGCCTATCAGCCCCACAAAGCATGTAATAACTTGTTATGCCATGACTTCTTGTTCTCTTCAAGAAGCTTTTTGATGATGTTTACCAAGCTTTTATTTGATGATTCAAATAACCCATTACCTCAGTGGGTATAAGCGCTGAATGAGTGAGTGCTATTTGATACCTATGACAAAAATTAATCATTTTCTTGGATCCAAAAGCAACAACGTTATCATAGTGATTATCTTTCTTGGGCAACCAAATCTAGAGAGGATGTCGTCTTCTAGGAACTTAATGATGAAAAAAATCTATGGCATCTAGATGGGATGGACTCTATCCACTTTGTGAAATAGTTTGTGTCGTAAGGATCCACTTGTGTTGTGCGATAGACGGTGTATTTCTCCCTATGAAATCTAGGCCCCATTTTTGAAAGGGAGCCTCAACGCAATGGGTTGTAATGGTAAGGGGAGGAGCTTTCTTTTTCCTTCAAAAATCTGGGCACTTATGATGCGCAATTATAATTTTGTGGATGTCATTGAAAAGTGTAGGCCGTTAATAGCTAACTCTAATTATTTTGTTAGCAAAGTGGATTTTCAGGGCGTTTTAAATGGCCTCCACACTCTCCTACATGGAACTCTTGTTTAATCTCTCTGCTTCATTTTTCAGTGCAAACATTTAGCTAAATAGACCATTTGCATTTTTCCAAGTATAAACATTCATTTAGTATGCAATAGTTTTCGCCTTTTAACTTTAGGAATCCGGGCCTTAGTCTTTAATAAATCAAGAGGGGCATTGAGGTTTGTGAGCACATACGAGATATCGGAATCACCAAGGAGAGTTTTGAAATTTTTATTCAATTGTAGGATCAGCAATCCTTTCCCCGTTCATCCATGGGCATCTACCATGTTTATGTCAAGGGCCCTGCAAAGTTTGATTCAACCATTATTTGAGCTAACTAATCGACCTTTGATCGCCTTTGTGGGTTTTATTTCCAGCTTCATACTCCAATATACAGCAATCCATTTGCCCCTCTTTTCCATCCGGGATCTTGGGACAAAATGTCTTTAACCACTATGTTTGGCACGTAAGAAATGATGTGAGAATGCGATATATGCATGCTAAAGTCTCTCAAGGCCTTTACTAAGGCATAGGCCTCGTTTTTCCATTATGTTGTATTTTAAGGGTGCATCCCTCGTAGATTTTCTCGAAGAAAGCAATAGGCTACTCCATTCCCCTTCCGGATTTTTCTCGCATAGAATCGCTGCCCACCGTATACTCGTAGGCAAAGGAAAAATATCAGAAATCTTTTGAGAAATATAGGCTAATTAAGACAAAAGCCCGGGTGAGTGCAAGTTTAACTAATTCAAAATATTTTTTTAGCCTCTACGTATCCACTTAACCCCCCGCACCTTTTTTTCAAAGATGTTTGTCATATCTCTCGAGGTGTTCAACTAAGTTGGGAATAAACCTCCTTAAGAATTTAATTTTCCCAATAAAGGATTGCAACTCTTTTATGTTTCTCGAGTGTGTAATATGCATTATTCCCTCAACTCTCCACTCGGTCCCATCTTAATTCTTCTCTCGATATAATATCACCAAGAATCTTGCCTTCTTGAAGCTGCGAATATAGTCTTCTTAGGGTTTAATGATAGACTGAACCTTCTACATTTTTTTGAAAAACTCTTCTCGGATGTTTTACGTGCTCCTCATCGACTCTTGGAATAGACCGTTATCTCATCTAGATAGATGACAATGAAGTGCCCTATTTCCTCCGAAAAGGTTATGTCCACCGCTCGTTGGAAGGTCGCACCAACGTTCATTAGTACAAAAGGGCATTTTTAGGTGCATAAAAGTGCCCCATGGAGTGGTGAATGCTCGGTTTGAGTTGGTCTTCCCTAGGAGTACTAAAACTTGGTTATATCCCGAAAAACCATCTAACAAGGAGATCCTTTTTTAGCCAACTACCCTCTATAAGATGTGTTCCATCTTTTGGTAAAGGGTAATTATCTTTAAGTGAAGCTCACTAAGGTTTCGAAATTGATGCACGACTAATCTCACTTCGTTTTTTTCCTCATAGCTACAAGGTTGGAAAACCATTTCGAAAAACTCTCATGGTAACTATGATTCCCGTCTCACACATCTTTTTTTATTTCCTTTTTCAACTAGAGGCATTGCTTCTAGGTTAATTCCGCGAAGTTTCGTCTCGAAGGGTTTTTTATTTTATTTCAAAGGGATTTTTGCGGTATGATGTCCGTATCATAGGCTTTTAATTATTCATAGCTCCAAGAAAACACATCGATGAACTCTTTTTAAACAAGTCAATATATTTATTTTTCATGTTTTACGGGCAAAGACTTAGCCAACTTAATCATCTTAGGCTTATCTTCGTCGCCTATGTTGCATTCCTCGACATCCGAGTTGAGTGTTCTATAGTGGGTTTTTTTCACTACATCGTCAAAATCGTAAGTTCCTCTAAAGGTGCTAGTCCTCAGTGGGTATATTCTTATCTTTGGACCGCAAGCACCTCCATTTCCTCTTTTATCGCATTATTATATTCTTCGATTGGATTTCCAAGTTCTTCAGCTTAAAGTGTTTATTTCTATGTTATGGGGTGATTTTTCTTCCTTAGGGGCTCTTCACTTAGGCAACTTTCATTAGATTTAGAGTCTGAATCGGAGAATTCAAACTCGTTCTTTCGCCAAGCGGAAAATCCTCTATCTACTTGTCGCCTCTCAAATACCTGCCAATATTTTTCATTATCCGGCACCGCTGGTATCCGTATTTTGTCCGAATGATGATTTTTTTTGTCACTAGGAGGCTTATGAGTATGAACTAGCTATGTAGGCTAATCCATTCGCAATTATGTTCTCAACTCCTAGGAACAAAAAACCCAGTCTCATATTCTATAAAGGTTTTCAATAAATCCATAGCATCATTCCTATACGCACTCAATATAGGGTGTTTAACCGTATAATCTCCGTTCACTTGTTTTATGATTAAATCGTAGTCTCCATGTACAAATGCTATCCTTCTGGGCTCCTAGTTTTTTTTAATAGATTCAAGCCTAGGATGAGAGCCTCATACTGCGATATTGTTTGTAAATTTGAAGTTTAGATTGAAGGCATGGCTCTAAAGATAGTCACTCTTGGTGTTATGTAACCACACTCCCGCTCCCGTAGTATTTCTAGTGCAAGACCCATCGAAATTCATTCTCCATAAGGGATCATTTTCAGGTTTATCATCGTTTTCCTCCCTAACATCAGTTTTCTACTTGGGTTTGATGTATCGTGGGGTCTACATTGGGCGGGGTGTGGAGTGTTTTTTTCTTTTCGTGATGTGTATGTAGTCTAGCTGAGATGACTAGCATGTTGTTTGCAATCTTGTTCTTGTTTACTTCCGAGTTTCTAATTCAAAGGTAACTCGTCCAAAGGTTTCTTCTTCGTTTTCTTCTAAGCTTTCTAGAATGGCCATTATGTTAAAGTCTATGGGCTCGACTCTATTATTCACATCTCCGTCTTCCGACTACGGCTCATCCATGGATTCATCGTTGCAAAGGATAAAAGATTCCGGATCCGTATGTACGGAGTATAGAGGTGAATTCTCGTGCTTTTCAGTTCGTCTAACCATGAATTTCATTTGTGCCTCTATATACACCGCTAAGTTGGTTAAACATAGGGATCATGGCATATGAGCCATCCATCCGCATTGTACCTCTGCAGCTTGGCTCCCCATGACCTCGATAGTAACATGCCATACTTAGGTGGCACATCTGCCACTACAACATCCGTAACCATATCATTTGGGCTGGAATCTGGTTCCAAGTTCACACACGGATCTTTGATTAGTGCCAAGGAATTTTACCTGGTAGAGTCAAATGAATATAAATATTTATAGGGGATGGGTTATCTCTAGTCCTAACCTCTCCATAAATACCTTTTAGGAATTAGGTTGTGTGAAGCCCCCGAGTCATGCATCATGCGAAGGATCATTTGTCATGGATATTGAGGTCGATGTAAAAAGGGGGTACTACTCCTTCCCCGAAACTTCCCTTTCTATCATCGGGACCAAACAAAAGGGCTGGTTGGTCATCACTTAGATCTGACAGATGTCGTTGTTTTCACCTAGATTTAATGCTTTCAAAATTTGGCCTTTATATACATCCCCGAGTGGCCAACTCGTAGAGTGGGACAAAGATTTTAATTTCAGCAATCTCACTTTCCAAATTGAAGGGAGATTGACTTTGTAAGACTCAACTCTCGCTTTTTTATAGCCACTACTTTAGTGGTAGAATCGGTCAGTCTGATTCTCACTATGTACAATGCTCTGCGCCTATTTTTATCGAGAATACTAGCTGCAGTTGCTAGTGCTACTAGTCCGTTGATCTCGTGTTGGCCGGATAAATCACTCTTGCGGACAAGATCATCTCCCAAGTGTCAAAATACAATCTAGCAACAAACGAACAACTAAGTTTGTCTTTCTAAATATGTTTGCTTTACAAATAAATGCTATGAAGGTGTCAATATTACCTTAGATCCAAATTCTTATTTGCGGTCATAGTGCTTCTGTCACATCAAAATCCTTCCGTCGCAACAAGAGTTCATCCATCGCAACAAGAGTTATTTTGTCGCAAGAAAGTGTCGTCTTTCGTCACAACAAAGTGTCGTCTTTGTCGACCCCGCAATCACAAACAAGCAAATATTAAATAGCACTCCGTATAACAAATAATTATAAAACATACTTATCATAGTGATCAAGGAATCTATCAAATAAACGATCAAATGACGGCTTATTGAAATAAACAATCGAACGAAAATTTATTGAGAAAAACAAAACTTGATTGTATTAATCTTAAAAAATAACGAGAAGAACCTTACAACCTTAGCCTCCCTGATGTTTGAAGGCCTTCCTGGGGTCCGAAGCTGGAGTCTCCTCTACTTTGATAAGTCTTGCACTCTTCCTCCAGAGCATAAAGAGGTATGTGATCTTTCCTCTCAAAATCTCAACGAAAAGAAGTCTAAATCTCAACAACACTTCAACTCAATCACACGTAAAGCTTGAACTCCAATTCTCATTCTCCAAATCTAACCATTTGAGGCTACCCAATGCCTCCTTTTATAGAGTATATGAGGAGGTTAGGATTCCACCTTTGTAGGGATAGAATCCTCCATCAAAGGAATAGACTCCTCACATCAAGGGATTAGTTCCTTAAGGTGAGGGATACATGCACCTTATTAAAGCGTACTCATCCCCCAAAAATTCTCATCTAGAACCTTCTAGAATTGACCTCGAACCAACTTTTAACTTTACTTTCTCGCCTTTTTTGAGTTGGAGGAGGGTACGCAGAATTGGAAAGGAAAACTCGCATTCTAGAACGTAGGTAAGCAATGTATTACCTTCGTACCCAAGCTAGGGAACGCGAGCAAGCTTCATGTTACTTGCATACCCAAAGTTTCGTATATTTTTAGGTTTTTTCCTCCCCTGTTTTAGGGCTTGACATGAGGAGTAAAGGTTGTAATATTTCTTTGCAGAGGAGCTATGTATGAGTGTTAATGAGCTCATACGCTCGAAATAGACTTTCAAGGTGACAGCTTTTTCAGTGTAACATATTGCCCCCTAAAGTGAAAAGTATGGAATAGATGAAGATGACGTCTGTCATATATGAAGAGTGAAGTACTTTATCATTTCAAGGATCATCCCGTGGACACCCTGATCGTAACCCTCGTAAAAACATTCAATGCAAAATATATATATGTAATCATATCATCGCCGAGGTAGGCATTCCCATACTCGTATCAAACTAACTAGAAACTCGATTCAAACCGTTCGATACGTGAATGATTTTGAATACATCAATAATATAGACATATGTAGACACAAAGCATGGACGCTAGCCTATATGTTTATGAATAGTCCACTTGTATAAATGATAACAAAATTCCTCATGACACAAGGATGATGAAACTAGATCCGTGGTCTTGATTTCTATTTCTCGAACCAATACAATTCTATCCATGTGAATAAATGTGTTGAAGTTGAACATGGTAGAAACCACTTGATTGTCAGCCAATGGTGCAAATTGTTAACAAGTGTGAGAGAAACCACCAAAAGAATGTCAATGGCTCTCAAAGTACTCAGGACAATCCATGAAATGTGAATGAATGAGTGAAGTCGAACATGTCACGGAATCATTCGATCGAAGGTCAATGATGCAACTCTATCGTCGAAGGCGAGAAACTTGCCATTGAGGCATGCGGATTTCAAGGTATTGACAATTCTCGGGATCAAATTCCTAGATAAAGAGCTATCGTCGATAGAAAGTGATCCGTCGTAGGCAAGCCTCACAACAAGAAATCATAGATCAAGTTTTGAAGAAATATATTGGCAAGGGACTGACTGCAGGGATGGTCAAAATGGATGATGATATTTTGCAGTATGAATGGTTTGTTTGAACTATCCTCTTGAACACATAATGACACCTGCAGCAGATGGTTTGGTGACAATTGACTAAAGCTAATACCCAAAACCAAATCAAGACTTTCAAAATGGTTTGACTAACTCGATAGGCAAAGGATTTCCCAACCCATGTGAACAAAAGTGTCATGTTCAAGAGTGGTTAACGATTTTTCGAATAATCAAAATGTAACAAATAGGTTCGTTTTTCTCTCTTTTCCCCCACCATTTCCCGCAAGTACCTCTTTATTTTTGACAAGCTTGAGGAGGATAAAATTTGCTTGTTAATAAGCTCATCCTTTGGAGAGTCCAACTTAGTTTAATATTCGAACCCTAAGAAGGAGTGGTTCGTTCTCGTTTGAAATTGAAATCGAGTCCTTTATCGTTAAATTTTAACGAGTCCAAAGATAGGAGAAACTCTATGGTTTTTTCAATTTTAGGGAGTCAAGAAAAAACTTAAGAAGACTCCATGGGGGGTATTTTTTCGTAAATTTAGTCTCTTGAGCCCGAAAAAGGATAAAATAATGCGGGGAGAGAACTCTATTGACCGTAATTAGTCAACGTATACCTTTTTCATAAATATTCCATTTCGACCATAAAGGGGTAAACTTATACCGAAGTGACGATCATTCATTTACTTCTAACGAGTTCAAATAATCAAGTGCTCGGAAATATTTTCATGTTTAGAGAGTCCGAAAAGGGCTTAAAAGAGGACTCCAAGTTTTCGCTTTTTCGTAATTTTCAAGAGTCCGAAAAAAGTGATAAAAGTATACTCGCAGTTTCACTTTTTCCGTAAATTTTGAAACGAGTTCGAAAAAGGGAAAAAAAATGTACTCATGGTTTTCACTTTTTCGTAAGTTTTAATGAGTTCAAAAAGGGGATAAAAATGTACTCCCGTGGCCAACTTTCAATTTAATTTATGAGTAGGAAAAGAAGGAAAGAACTCGGCATTTTCATGTGTTTTACGAGAATGAAAGATAGAAAAAATAATCTCGGGATTTTCATGAGTTTAACGAGTCTTGAAAATAACCGAAATTGACTCAAGATAGGTTTCATTTTTACAAAAAGCTTGAAACGAGAGAAAAAAATATGCTTCTGCGAGTGGTTTCATTTTTACACAAGCTTGAAATAGAGAAAAAACCGTGCTTGATGCCCCCCTAAGTGTAAATTGCATAGAGCGCATGTTCCCCCGGCTTCATTTCATTCAACTAAGTACACTTATGGTAATTAATAGCCGGATGGAATGAAGGTTCATTTACGAGATCATATGAAAGACCTCGATCTAAAACGGTAAGAAAATTATGCAAAAAACTGAAATAACTAACCTAAATATATGACTTAACATTTACGAGATCTAGTCAAAGACTCGACTCAATTAGGGGAGGATTTGTTTCATTTTTTAATGAGCTTGACATGGGAAAAAGAACTATGCTCATGGCAACGTGTTTCATTTTTTAATGAGGTTGACACAAGAAAAAGGAACTTTCCTCTTGATACACTCGATTCATTTTTTAACGAGGTTGACACAAGAAAGGAACTTTCCTCGTACCTACTCTCTACAATCTACCTATATAACCTACTTATTCATTTTTTAATGAGGTTGACACAAGAAAAGAACTATCCTCATAGTTGATTCATTTTTTAACGAGACTCAATAAAAGGAACTACCCTCTCGACCAACCGATTCATTTTTTTAAAGAGGTTGACACAGAATAGAACTATCCTCATACCCGATTCATTTTTTAATGAAGGTCGACTCGGTAAAAAGGAACTATCCTCGCACTCCACCGATTCATTTTTTTAACGAGGTTGAAACACTAAAAGGAACTTTCCTCTTGATTCATCGATTCATTTTTAAAGAGGTTGACATAGTAAAAGGAACTTTCCTCATACCCGATTCTATAGGATGTTGAATCAAGAACTGTAACCATCCTCGTAAAATACTTATTTCTAATCTATTAGTCTATTCTCTACAATCTACCTACCGATTCATTTTTTAATGAGGTTGACATAGGAAAAGAACTATCCTTAGACTTACTAATTCATTTTTTAATGAGGTTGACACAGGAAAAGAACTGCTCCTCATGGAAGCTTGTTTCTTTTTTTAAACAAGCTTGACACAAGAAAAAGGAACTATGCTCTTGACTAACCGATTTATTTTTTTAACGAGGTTGACACAAGTAAAGGAACCATCCTCACTCACTCGATCTCATTTTTTTAACGAGGTTGACATAGGAAAAGAACTATCCTTGAGACCAACCGATTCATTTTTTAACGAGGTTGACACAAAGCAAAAGGAACTATCCTCGAGCCATCGATTCATTTTTTAACGAGGTTGACACAAGAAAAATAACTATCCTTGACCAACCGATTCATTTTTTAACGAGGTTGAAACAGCAAAAAGGAACTATCCTCGAGCCAATCGATTCATTTTTTAACGAGGTTGACACAAGTAAAATAACTATCCTCGGACTAACCGATTCATTTTTTTAACAAGGTTGACACAGAGAAAGAACCTGCCCCTCATACCCGATTCATTTTTAACGAGGTTGACTCCGTAAAAGGAACTATCCTCATAAACTACTTATTTCTAATCTATCAGCCTATTCTCTACAATCTACCTACCGATTCATTTTTTTAATGAGGTTGACATAGAAAAAGAACTATCCTCGGACTTATCGATTCATTTTTTAACGAGGTTGACACAAGAAAAGAACTCGTCCTCATACCCGATTCATTTTTTAATGAGGTTGACTCATGAACAGAACCATCCTCATACCAAATGATTCATTTTTTTAAACGAGGTTGACATAGGAAAAGAAACCATCCTCAAACTTGATCATGGCTTCCAACTGAAGAAAGACATGTCAATGGACACACCTTGATCATGGCTTCCAAGAGGTCTTCATCGAAGGAAGAATAGTTCTCTGGAAGGAACACATGTCAATGGACTCAAAAGGGATAAGAACATCGCATTCAAATAACCCCATAGAGTTTTCCATCTCAATTACTGAATCTAAGTCAAAGGCAAAGATGAGAAAACAAGTATGATAGGCTCGCTTACATCGGTAAATGAAAACATGGACTAGTTACCACATAATTAACACGTGGCGTGGGGTAGATACTCACTTGCGTATGAGGAAGATTCGGGAGATGTCGATTATTGGTAGTCAAATCAAGACTAGGGAACGAAAGTTGGTCTACAAATACAATATTTCCATTGTGAGGGAAAGACATCACGTGAAAGAGTGTCGATACTAGCGCTTTCATTGCATAAACATAGTCTCGCCCAAGGAGTAAATTGAAATCCAAGGGCCTCAAACTACCATAAGATCGATACACATCGTTTTACCTTCCAAGGTAATAGAAAAACTTAGGAAGGATACCTACAAGGTTCACTAATGGTTCCGTTAAAAGCTTTCGGACTCGCGTAATAGGCACAAGCCGAGGGGAACCCAAAGATTTCCAAGAATTTGAGGATAAAATACTAATGCAGAAGCACCTTCATCTACCTATGTGTGGTGTATGTCCCTACCACCAAACTTCACAATGATTTGGAAAGGGATGGAGGAAGGAAGACGAGGCTCGCTCACTCTATTCCAATCAAAGGAAAAAGACCTCGCACTTAGAGGGGGGTTCTCAGAGAAACAAAGTGAAATGTCCCCCTAGCATAAAAGAATCTAATGTAACAAGAAGAACCTCGAGTGGTATGAAGTTCACTCTCTACGTGGGAGAATGGGATCGACCGAATGTGAAATCGAATCGACCACTTAATCAACTAATGGATCATCAACTCCGAGTGATATGAGCTTCACTCTCCAATGGAAGAGTGGGATCGATTAGTACTTGAAATTAGATCAATCACTCCATGAGTCGACTGTAGGTTGGGAGAAATTTTACAGTAACTGGGTTGGAAATTCTTGTCGTGGAATAGTAAGGTTTTCCAACAATTTTTGAGGCTTCATCCATGTGAGGGAAAAATGTGAGTTTGATGACTCCCTTTGAATAACTTACAAGGAAACCTAACTTTACCCTTTTTCCCAGGGAACCCGACTATCACTAGTTGATGGATCCACGGAAAGTTGATGAGATTTTTCTAACCATACTTCCAAGACCTTTGGAATACCGGGACAATGGATAAGGAAGTGGTCACCCTTCAAATCCCGCAAGGGTATTTGGGTTTCCTACAATGCATGTTGGAGGTTTCCTCAACACAACTAACACTTACAACCATGGTTGGTTGGTTGGCTTCTTTCTTATCTTGCTTCTTCTTCTTCTTCCCTTTCTTCTTCTTTCTAGCCACCTCGGTTACTAGCGTCAAGGCTTTTACCGAGCGAAGAGGAATAAATGGAGGAAGAAATATTAGGCGAAGAAGGTAAAGGGTCAAAAAAAGGTTGGTGATGTTGAGATGGTGAACTCTCGACTGGATGGTGAAGCATCCAGCTTGAGGTGGAACAATTGGAGTATTCGGGGCCAACGAAGTTGAAAATAACCATATCGGTAAACCTATTGTAAATCTAGGTAATGACAAAGTAGCCATATAAGGAGGACCAACATTTCCAAAGCAAGGAAAAGTACTAGGATTCTCATTAAAAGGGGTTCCTTGGTTGGTAAATTCCGGAACAATTGCCATTATATTCAACTTTAGTGAATTTTATTAACAATTTAAAACTAAAAATTAACAATTCACAATTACAACCTAACAATTAAAATTCACAATTCACACCTATGGTCTCTAAAATTTATTAACACGCGCTATCAAATATAGGAGTCAAATGACACATAAACAAGAATCTCCGTACTAAAAACACTAGTTGGTGATGAAATCCAACATCGTAGAATTTAATACGTAAAGGGTGGTTGGAACAAACTTTACTCGACAACTCCGCTTAATGAAACAGATCTGCACAAGTTTCTTCACGAAAAACCATTTTGAGTGAAGAGAACCCCCCGGAGAGTCCAAGTGAGTCTAGTCGACATCTACTCGGGTACAATGAGATCTTTCCTTCACCATCACCTTAGAAATAATCTTAAGTTTATGGACACTAAGGTTACCAACAATAACAAATACAACCGGGGGAATATTCTATAATCCGGTTCCACACGCAAGGGCAGCAGTAACAAAGCTCAATCCCCTTGAAGGCTCCTCGACATAATCTAAGGTTTACCGACAAGTGACCTCAGTGCTCCTCGACTAATGGTTAATCCGAGGTTTACCGATTTGTAATGCACGCAAAATCTTCTATCTTCCCCAATGAAATAGAATTGATTGTATCAAAGGTTCGTACATGATCTCGTGATTAACTTCTTTTAAGAGAAGCTTCCCGCATTGTATCAATTACAATTGGATTTATTTCCTACCGCAAGGTTTATCTACTTGTTTGTTTTAGTTGCTTTTGGAAAGTTAACTACCACCTATTCCAAAGCACTAATCGTGAGCTAGATTGGTGGAAAGAGCCCTAAAAATGTAAAAATTACTAGATGAATTTTAATTAAGCGTTGTGTTATTTAGAAGTCCGTTATTACTCAAAAGGGTAAATGGATATGAAACCAATGGTGTTATGACCCGGCCCAAAAACTGAATGCAATCGAATACGATAATGTAATCTCTTCAATTCGATGAATCCTAACTAAAGTAAGGAGAGAGTTTCCATTCACTTCCAACAATGCAAAAAATTGATCACTAAGAGAAAATATAACAAATTCTCTAATGCACTAATTTCATCAAGAAAAACTAATGCAAATCAATTCCAAAACAATTTTTTATTTTTTGTGTTTTTAAAACAAGAATAAAAACATCTAAATTCAAATCAAAGAAAACTGATCTAAATCATTGATTTTTTAGAATGTAAACTATGCAAACTTGTAATCTATGCATAATTCGGATAGAAAAGTATGCAAATGTAATCTATGCACATTTTTTCATTCATATTCCGAAAATGAGAATTCTAATTATGCAAATGTGATCTATGCAAGAGAATTCTCAAACAAAAATATGATTCTAATGTTATCTAAGAACCAATCAAGTGCAAGTCAATAATATCGGGTGAGAGTTCCAAAGATCAAAAAAACACTCAAAGGCGATTAACACTCATACACAATTTAGCCCCCCAAGTAATGACCAAAAGGAATCAAATTAAGAATTTCTATAAAAAGAGACTCAAAACACCCAATTAACTTAATGGAGATTGATGAGATGAAAAATTGCTCGAAAGAAACTCATAAACAAGGATTTTACGTGACAAAAATACAAATCAGGTAGATGCTAAGAATCCTAAATTAAATCTAAACTAAACTGGAAAAAAGAAATCTAAAGTTTTTCAAAAAAAATTTAAACAGTGGTTCGCAGGCTCCCCGTGCAATAGTGCGGTCCCGCACTTTTAACTCAAGGAAAGTGCGAAACTTCCGCACTCGTGCAAAAAGAACAAAGTGTGATCCCCAGAAAAGTTCAAGAAAAACGTAAAAGATTTCAAAATTTTTCAAAAACAGAGAAAACCTAAGCTACCCAGGCAGATGTCCATCAATCAAAAACCAGGAAAAAATTTTCCTCAAATCAAAACAAAAGAGAACCAAAAACAACAAGTTCTTTCCCTAGTGGAGTCACCAATTTGTTGGCCGGATAAATCTCTCTTGCGGACAAGGTCAATCTCCTTAGTGTCAAAAGACAATCTAGCAACAAACGAACAACTAAGTTTGTCTTTCTCTAAATATATTTGTTTTACAAATAAATGCTATGAAGGTGTCGATCCTACCTTAGATACAAATGCTTATTTGTGGTCGTAGTGCTTCAATCGCATCAATAATCCTTCTATCGCAACAAGAGTTCTTCTGTCGCAACAAGCATTCTTTTGTCGCAACAATAATCCTTCCATCGCAACAAGAGTTATTTTGTCGCAAGAAAGTTTTGTCTTCTGCGTCGCAACAAAGTGTCGTCTTGTCGACTTGCAATCACAAAAAGCAAATATGAAATAGCACATGTATAACAAATAATTATAAAACATACCTATCATAGTGATCAAGGAATCTATGAAATAAAAATGATCAAATGAAAAACTTATTGAAATAAACAATCAAACGACAATTTATTGAGAAAAACAAAACTTGATTGTATTAATCTTAAAAATAACTGAAGAACCTTACAACCTTAGCCTTGATGTTTGAAAGGCCTTCCTGGGGTCCGAAGCAAGAGTCTCCTCTACTTTGATAAGTCTTTCACTCTTCCTCTAGGAGCATAAAGAGGTATGTGATCTTTCCTCTCAAAAGCTCAGCAGAAAGAAGTCTAAATCTCAACAACACTTCAACTCAATCACACATAAAGCTTGAACTCCAATTATCAATCTCCAAAATCTAAATCCATTTGAGGCTACCCAATGCCTCCTTTTATAGAGTAGATGAGGAGTTTATGATTCCACCTTTGTATGGATAGAATCCTCCTTCAAAGGGATAGACTCCTCACATCAAGGGATTAGTTCCTTAAGGTGAGGGATACATGCACCTTATCAAGCGTACTCATCCCCAAAAATTCTCATCTAGAACCTTCTAGAATTGACCTCGAAACCAACTTTTTTAACTTTACTTTCTCGCCTTTTTGAGTTTGAGGAGGGTATGCGAGCATCACGAAAGGAAAAATACGTTCTAGAATGCGATAAGAAATGTATTACCTTTGTACCCAAGCTAGGAATGCAAGCAAAGCTTCATGTTACCCGCGTACTCCCAAAGTTTCGTAGAGATTTTTTAAAGTTTTTCCTCCCGTTTTAGGGATTGACATGAGGAGTAAAGGTTGTAAGACTTGCAGAGAGGAGGCATGTATGAGTGTTAATGAGCTCATACAATTAGCGTAATATCAAGGTGATCGCGTTTTTAGTGTAACACTCTGTTTATCAAGCATTTTGGTCGTTTTTCTTTTTCGTTCTTCCCGCACTCTCGCCCATCGATTTATTTCTTTCACAATCACCTTAGGATTTTTCTTAGGCCTTTTCTTAATGGTAATCTCGAAGCTTTTTGGTTTGGAATTGTCTAAGGCTTTTCTTGCTTCTAAGTTCATACCGTTCCCCGACTCGCATGATGCCATTTTCAAATCCCAACTCTGTAATCCTTAGATTCTAACCTTTCCTCATCCCAATATGAGTGTGAGGTCTAATCTTCTTCTGTGGAACATGCATTGTGGATTGAGTTTTCTATTTCCAACATGTTTATTGTGGTTCCCTCGATCTGTTTCTATTATCCCCTCATCTCTGATCAAGGAAGTTCTCTTGAAATGGGGGGTATGACTTTCTAATCCGAGTCTCTCTGTCTATTTGGAGGTGTGTTTCTCCTAAAGTTTTGGTTATGGTTATGATTTTGGTTTCGTTTTTATTACCGCCTATGACAACCTTTTTTTTTCATCATTTTCTCTAGCCTTTCCATGTTTTTTGGCTAGAATTTCATACTTGGGATCGTATGTGGAAGTCCGCAGTGTCATCCCTATGTGTTACCCTTTTCTCAACTCCCTCATTCTAGCTTTATTTTCAATCAAGTTGGCCTCTACACTCACTCGCTCCTTTTTGCATATCTTCCAATGTGTTGTAATCTCTCTCCCTAAGTCAGGTAGGCCATATTCGCATCAAAGCATTCGTGATATTTCACTAAATCCATACCTTCGGGAGGTTTAATGTGTGGGAGGAAGAGCTTCATGAAACGTTGTTAAACCTTGTAGAATAGTCATGGACACTCTCTCCTACATTTCTTTTGAGATTCTTGTATTCTGCTAATATTTGGAGAGGGTTGGTCTTGACTTCCCAATTTTTTATGAAGGATTTATATAAGGAAGGAAGATTAGGGATACTATTAGGAGGTATGCCTTTAAACCACTTCTTCACATCACCTCCTAAACTCTGGGCAAATATTCTCATCTTGACTGTCTCATCATCTATCTCCATATAGTCAAAGGAATCTTCCATCATGTCTACATGGTGTTGAGCAGTGGTAGACTCTTTTGCAGTGAAATGTGGGATTTTTGATTGATAATCGTTGGGCAAAGGCACTAGAGGTTGTGGTAACACCAAAGGTGCATACTAGGCTGCCATAATGATGCTCGTGGAGGTAAAGCATTGGCTTGAGCAAGCATGTATGTGGATGATAGGAATATTAAGACCAACAACACTCGCTGAGCTGATCTAGGGTGACAGCAGCCCCAAGTTTTGAATGAAATGACTATCCTAAGGTGTAGATGGCATGAGTCTCTCTATTCCCTAGTGTGTTCACCACTATGAGATGGTGAACTGGGAAGCTCAGGTGTCTAACTCGCTCTAGAACACCGAATGACCTAGTTCTCGTAAATTGCTTTGTGAGTTTAGGTTGAAATGAGTGTCCGATAGAGCTTTAAAGCTTTTCAGTGCGATTTAGCTCTATGGATGTGTTTGGAAATATTTTGCCTTTCTAGGAGTGGGAGACTTCCTAAGAATGCTCTCGTTTTTCAACTATTTCAAGTGGGTTTGGGTTAGGATAAGCTCTTGTACATGAATAAATCTTGAAGCTAATATGTTGTCTTCAAACAAAGAAGCTTAATCCTACTTGTTACTTCTAATATGGATGATGTTCTAATGAACTGCCCGGTCTCCCCAAAGTGGAGTCTTATGAAAAACCAAGATAATCAGAAAGCAGGGCCTACCGATCACCGAGTGGAGTCTTTAATAATTAAGGAACTATGCAGTCGCTGTGTGGAAGGTTTCATAATGTTTCAAGAAGTTATACTGTCCACCACGTTGATTAACCACCAAACTATGGCTACTATGGTCTTCTTTGAGTCTTTGAAATGTTTAATGGTGTGTTTTACTCAAAGTATCCCTCGTGGAGTCGCCATTATGTTGGAGACTACAATGGGATACGTGACTAATGTTAGCAATTAAGGACTCTTAGATTTTTCCCAAGTGGAGTCTCCATTAGGTTGGAGTTCCCATGTTTTGTCAAGTTTGGCAATACCAAAAGATGAGACAACATCAGAACCACCTTTAGACCCCAGGATCTAGCCCTCCTGGGTCTAGAGAGGGATCTCTCTATAAAGGTAGGGGAATATGTCTTTGAAGTTTGAATGTTAAGATATTAGGCTAGTTATAGGCTCAAGGTTTGTTGTTTATTTTGTTTTTTTGTTTGGTTGTTGGGAATCAGGAAAGAAGGGTTAAATATAAGACAAGGATGAGAAAAGAGGATTTTAGGAAAAGGAGAGAAAATTCAAAGAACACTCGAGACCATTGAGAAATGGAGTCAGGAAAGGGTTTACTTTCTATTCAAGATTCAAGGCTTTTAATTGGGCTAGTCATCTAAAGCATATGATCTTAAAGATGATAGTGTGGTATGAAATGATAAGGGATGAAGGTGAATGACAAGAAAACCTCCGAGGTGACCCCTTAGGAAGTAGATCTAGGGACAGGACATGCCATTAGACACCTATTATCCAACTCCTAAAGGTTAACTCTTCAGACAGAGGAACATTAAAGATTTAAACACAAAGGTGAAAACCTGAGATCAGAGAAAGGCTTTGAACTTTCAATGCTTTGGCATCCAACTTCAGTGGAACTTTAGAAAGGTTCAAATGATTGAAAAAAAGACCCTAGTGAGTCATAATTAGTATCATAAACTCCCGAAAGTATCCAAATTCGCTCGAATTAAAACCCAACAAGAACATCTAAGAACAGATTCGTTAATTTCTACATCATCTAGCAGCAAATATTAGCTACTACATCTGGTTAAATTACCTTTGAATCGTGCTCGTATAACACATATAGCAGAAACATCAAAGGTAAGGAGAGCAAGCATTGGGGTACCATGCAAGGGTATATCCTAAGCCAAATTTTTTATTCTTACTCGAGAGAAATGAAATGTTATGAGAAACAGACGAGACGGAAAAAACATCACCAATGCTTTAAATCAGATCCAAAGAAATGTGCTTGTCATATTAAAGAGCAACACCAAAGTCATGTACAACATTTTCCAAAACTTGATATTCAAATTCGAAAACATCTTCCTCAATCTATCTTACAATCTTTACACAGAGAACTATATCTCAAGAGAAACAACTTACAATTCACGGATATCCCAATCAATAACCAACAACGAGTTTTCTCATGAGTTTTATATCCGAAAGAGAGGCAGAGAGGTAGATGAAAAACAAAATGAAACATTGAAATAGAGTAGGAAGGAAAAGGCTTGAAGCCCATTCTGCTTTTAATATCAATGCGTTAATCTTTAGTACTCTTTGGGTGGAAAGAGTGGTTTTCGATGACCGACATTAATTTCGGGTATGTTCTTTGATGTACGTTATGTTGCACCACCCTCGTAATACTCGTCGATAGGAACAAAGGAAAATAAATGACTTTGAGGTCTGCCATACTACATAACAAATTCTCCGGTAGCATTAGGACTTTGGTCGTGGTGGAAATCTTCTCGTGAACACGATGCGAGTAAAAAAACAATATGGGTATCTTTATCCTTTCATGGGAAAGAACATTTTTTCCGATGGTGACACCGATAATATTGTTTATCGTTCTTTAGGCCTCATCGTGCCTTCCGTGTTATTCATAGGGTCTTCAATATAGTGCATTCACCTTTTAAAGATTGGATTAAGGCTTAAAATCTTCAATACTAGGCATTAAAACTCTTTAATCATGTACTCGATACTCTTTGCCACTTCTTGACTATATCCATTCGTGAAAAATTGAGCTTTAATGGAGTTGGAGTGTATTACGTAGTTTGAAACTATTATTTTAATGAAAAATTCCATCGTAAACACCTTCCCGTGCATTTCTCTATAATCATAGGCTCCGAAAATGGCCTCTTCTCGTAGCTCGTGTCGCTATCACGGTGACTTTGAGCAATGGCGCTTTCCACCGCCTATAACCCCGCAAAACACACAAATATGTTAAGAAATCCATGCATGGGGGTGGATGTATGCAGTGAAGGTTGTGAGGATGGCATGCGCAAGAGAGGGTGAATGCGAGTAGATGCGGGCAGGTAAACAACTGGAAAATGCGGTGAAACGATGAAGAAATGGTCTCGGTGAAAGTTTGGTGGAGGAATGCATGTGGATCGTCCGATCAGATCCGGAGGTGATGATCGATTTTCAAGTGGAGATTATCTAATGGAATGACTTTGGTAGGTTGGACGTTATGCAATTAAATTTAATGTAAAACATTAAAGTCACGATATTAGGTGTACAATATAAACCTTTAATGTAAAACATTAAAAGTTTAATGTGATGCGGGTTACAAAAGGTTTTAATGTAAAACATTCGATCTCGAACTTTGGATAGAATACAAAGAAAATGCGTGAAAACATATGAAATGGGCTTGAATGGTGGGACCCGTCATGGGCTATGGGCGATTTGATTAGGACCATTAGATCTCAGGAGGAGATCAATGGCTGTGATGAGCTGATGAGGTTCTATGGTCGCGCGATGAGAAAAATGTGAATGGAGTGCAAGATGCAATGAGGGTCGTTGATCGATACAGATCAATGGTCAGGATCTGTAGATGGATATTTGGGCATAGAAGTGGGGAAATGGTTTTTAGGACCAAAACCGCTATTTTCGCGCAATGAAAAGGGAGGAAGGCAGTTTTCACTTTACGAACGTGATATAGGTCCCCGACTGACATGTCGCTCTTAGAAACCGCCCATATCGTGTACGTTTGGAATGTTAATGTTTAGACGAGGAAAAAGCATGATATTGATGTGGGCCATTGGATCTAGGGCTATGAGATCCGACGGTGATGGAAGAACGCGATACGAGGAAAGTGCATGGTCAGTAAGGTGGGGTCAAGTGGACGGTGGTTTCATTGTGGGCCGTCCGATCTATGCGATGGACAAGCCGAGATCTTTAGAGGGAAGGAAAAGGTAGAGGATATGGTTAGTGGTCGGGAGAAATATGAGTCGTCTGGATCAAGAGAGATGAACGGTTGCGATTCAATCGAAGCGTGAGGAGGCAGGGCCAAAACTCTAATGGGATGAAGGAGCGATTGCATCCGGGACCGAGCTCGGATTGGCTCGCGCATCAATGACAGAGATTGTTTCGCAGAGATTATGGAGGGAAAAAAGGGCAAGAGCGTGATTAATTCTCGACGCTGGTTCTTGTGGATTCAACCCGCCGGGATTGCTTCGTGAGGATCAAAATCGGGGGGGGGGACAAAGAGTGGCACAATAAAAAAGCTCCGATGAGCGATGAAGCGATTGGCGCTTGACCATTGGATTAAAGGGGAATCAACGATGGGGATCATCATCGGTGGGTTACAAAGGGACAAGGCGGGTGCAGTGAAAACGGGTGTGGACCGTCAGATCTGCATAGATCGATGGCTGGTATCACTCCCGAGACCAAAAGAACAAACACCATCGCATCGGGAGAAATCAACATAACAAAGGAAATGCGCTCCTGAAAATATTCTGATTCCAATAAGCACCCTATGCTTAAGCACTTGGTCTTAGTGCTCATGTGTATGGAGGGTAATTGGTTAGGGCTGGACAAAAGGGGCTTAGCCTGTATATGGTATAAAAGTGGGTTTTTAGGCTTAAAAATGATGTTTTTAAGGCTAAAAAGAGGCTTTCGGTAGAGGGAAAAGGGGATTTTTAAGCCAAACAAAGGGTGTTTGAAAGGTTTTAAGGGGTGATGGGATGATTTAGTAGGCTTAGGAAGGGATTTTAAGGGTTAAAGGGAAACTTTGGAAAAAGGGAAGAAAGGGGTTAAAAATGAGGAATTTTGCGCAGGATACAAAGGGGAAAATGGAGACTTTTCTAAGCATAATGTTTTCACAAACAGTGAGGCTTTTTGGATGGAAACAATAGTGAATATATTTTCAAAGGAAAGGGACACATAGAGGCTTCAAGAATGATATTTTTTCATAGGAGATGTATTTGTTGAAGACTTGAAAATAATTTAGCCACTTGTTTGCTTGACAAAAATTTCATAGGTGGCTAACAGGAGGAGAGTAGAATGACGGGAAGAAATCGAATGCACACATTCCAATTTAAATTAAAAGAATTAAAGCATAAAATCAAAAAATGGAATAAAATGGAATTTGGTAATATTCATAAAGAGAAGAATAAACTTGAAGGACACATGCAACAAATTCAACAACAAATGATTCTAACAAGCCGAACAGATGATCTTATTCAAGAAGAGGGGTAGATTCTCAGTCAAATAGAGGAAAGGTCAATCCAAGAAGAAATGTTATAGAAATGAAAATCTTGGATACACTCGGCTTCGATGAATGAGAGAAAAAAATACTAGCTCTTTCCACAAAGCTATGATTCACAATGCAGTATAACATAATCGCATCTTCTCTCTTAAAACGACGAAGGGAATCTGGGTGGTAGAACATGAAGATATGGAAAAAGAACTGGTTAACCATTTTAAAGGAATTATTACGAACTCCTAATCGAATAGGTCTACCGCTATTGATTGTATAAAGAAATTCATCCCTAATTTGGTAACTAGAGACCAAAACTTAGCGCTCCTCCGCGAAATTACTATGACAGAAGTTGAAGAAATTGTTAAGGAAATGCCAAGAAATAAAGTGCCGAGTCTTGATGGCTTTTACTCAGTAGAATTATATCAAGCTTCCCGGCATTTTTTTGGGTAAGGAAATTGTGGATATAGCTCGAGGAATCCCACACCCTTCGACAGTATTCTCGGTTTAAATCCAACTTTTCTCACTTTGATTCCTAAAATGGATAAATGTGATAATTCCCCTCTCGGTTTTTGCCCAATTTCTTTATGACTAATTTTATTTATAAAATATTCGTCTACGATTATGGTGAATCACTTGAAACCTATTTTTCCTGTACTTCTTATCTCACCTAAACAAATAGGGTTTGTAAAGGCGCACAAATTTTAGATGGTATTGTCAATCGGCCAAGAGGCTATTCATTCACTTTGGAAACTTAAAGCTAAATGAATGATGATTAAGTTAGACTTAGAAAAAGCATATGATAGTCTTAATTGGAATTATATTAAGAAAATTTTACTTTATTTTTGTTTTGATGAATGGTGGGTTCAAGTGGGTGTTGTCAACAATCACCTCTACTCACTTTTCTATTTTACTAAATGGATTCTCCTTCAGTTCCTTTACGAAACCTTCTAGAGGCCTTCGACAGGGAGATCCCATATCACCGTTCCTCTTAATCTTAGCAAATCGAGGGGTTGGGTAGATTTATTAAACGTAAATTTCAGGCCGGAGTGGTTAAAGGTCTCAACTTATGGGGCCCACATCGACGTTGTCGCATCAACAATTTGTTGATGGCATTATGCTATTTTGTCAAGCAACTCTTAGAGAATGTAAAGCAATTTTTGAAATTGTAAACATCTTTATGATGGCTTGAGGAATGTAGATTAAAAAAAGTAAATCAAAAGTTTTCTTTTTTAACATGACCCCTCAACCTAAACGATTTCTTATTAGAACTCTTGGTTTTATTATGGGAGTACTCGCCATCCAAATATCTTGGGATGCCTTTGTTTGAAAATGTGGTCGAACCGCTAGTTGGAAAGATATTTTAAATAGAATTCAGTAAATGAATGCTTAATTGGTCTTTAGAGCCTTAAATATGCCTAGTTGAGTTATCCTTCTCGGATCTGTTCTTCGAAGATCTCCCTATTTATCAATTTTTCGGTATGGCTTGCCCTAAAAAAACTCTGTGAAGATATGGTCAAGATGTTTAAGAAATTCTTATGGCAAGGTGCCCAGTGAAAAGAAAAAAATGGGCCCTTATCTAATGATAAACTTACATTACCTAAGCCTAATGGGGGGGGCTAGGCCTTAGGGACCCCTATATTCTTAATCAAGTCATGGGGGAAAATTTGTGGTGGAGGTGGCTACAAGGAGGAGTAGCGTTATGGCAGTGCATCTGGGAAAGGAAATATCACATGCCTCAAACTATTAAAGAGCATCTTAATTGCGTTAATATTCAAAAAGGTTTAGGGATCTGAACTTACCATCTACAAACAAAAATTTGATAAGGGTTCACGCCTGGAGGTCGTAGATGGAAATTTCGAGAGTGCTTTCCGGGAGGACTCGTGGGCAAAGAAAGGGAAAAGTTGTTTACACGACTAGATTTGGAGGCTATATTTATGTTTACACGAAACCCCCCTTAGTAAAGAAGTTAAAAACTATTGGGATGATCGAATGACTTATTTTTGGAGGAGATGGAAACAAAAGCATCAATGGCACCAAAGGCTCCGAAACACAACAATGGGAAAATTTTGTGAAAGAACTTCGTACTAGGAAGATTTCGATACAGGAGGGTAATGATATTCTGAGATGGCGTTACAGGCTAAGAGGTACATTCTTAATTCAATAAGCCTATCAATTGCAAGCACAACAACTCGACCTTCCGTAAAATCGGTCGTAGGAAAAATATTTGGTCCACAAAGCATTGGCCGAAAAATAGAGCACTTCTTGTGGCGTGGGTGGGGCATGGGAGGATCCTACATGACCAACTCTAAAAATTAGAATGAATGAGTTGTCCAAGTGTGTAATGTGGGAAGTATCCGATGAAACAATGGAGCATCTCTTAAACAATTGTGTAATGGTTGATCGATGTGGCTAAACCTTCCGAGTTTATTCCAACAAAGCTCGATAGAAATAATAATATTCTCATGCAAACAATTGAAAAGTGGAGAAAAGGCAGATACAGAAAATTCCCTGTGGTGAAATGAGCATGGTCACTTGAAGTAGGATTTCTACTCCGGTCACAATGGAAAGAAAGAAATAGAAGGATATTTCAAGAATGGAAACTTAATAATGATGACATTGGAATATCACTAAACAAGGAATTCGAGAAACAATTTCGCTGAAAAATGGAACCATGAAAGATTGGGTGGTTCAAGGACAGAAGGATGAATTCTTCAACAATTAAATTTTTAAAGAATAAATGGTATCACCTACCTCCCGGAAACGATTACCATTACCTTATCGGAGTGAGAAATACTTTTGATCGACCACACCGGCTTTGTAAAATTGAATTATGATGGAGCGTCCAAAGGAAATCTTGGACAGAGTGTGTCGGGAGATTATTCGGGAGATCGTATAGGACACAACTCTTAGGATTTATGCTATTGATTTAGGGTTCTCTACAAATGATGAATCAGAATTAGAAGCGGTGAAATTAGGACTCAGAAATAGTTAAGCGGGAGCACTATAACAATGCTGAAATTCGAAGGAGATTCAGCAGAATGGATACTAGTATTGTTAAAACTCTTACAAGAACTCGGGAATTGATCACTAAGAGTTAGCGTGACACCAAGACTAGTACAGAAAATTCAACAAGAACTCAAGAAAAATTGATTATATCATGTACTCGTAGGCATGTAAGATGGCAAGGAAACAAGGCTACTGATTATCTTGCGAATCGGGCATGTCAAAACGTCGTGACGGTTATCCGGATCAACCATGGCAATAGGAAAAACGGTATGTAGTCAATGCTCAGTCTCCATAATATCCTAACGAGAGGATTTTCACCTGGGTACACAGGGTAATAATATTCCCCGATCGAGGTGTGGATAGCATAGGGATGAGCTTAACAAAGGTGACGAGCTGAACCAAGGTGACCGTGATTACATGTGTGGAGGACGGCCACCACGTGGTGGTAGCATGCAATCTGTCGAGAGGTAATATTTGATGGGACTTCCCCGGGAACCCACCCTCATAAGTTTATATTACATATCGGGAGGGCTCCCGGATGGATCGGCCACGCAGATGTCACCAAGTTTTGGAAAAGCACCCAGCAGTGCAAGTTGCTAGGCACGTAAGGGTGTTTGATGATTCATTCGTTTGATTGTTTTGGTCCGAATTTGTCTTTCGAAGTCGACGGTGCTTGTGGAGGTTCACAGCTTGAAGAGTTTCTGTGGGGATGGCACTTAGGTTCAACAATGGTATGTATCTCTCGCTCTTTCCCTTCGACTCTCCGGACTTTGTTCTACACTCGTCCGTGGATATTTTTTCATGGTTTTCTTAGAGGATTTGTGGGAATGGTGATATGGTCGCCTGTATGAATTCATGCGAATGATTTAGGAAGTTGGCTACATCATCTTTTTTCAACAACGTGGATTTTTTCTTTGTCTTCCTTCTTTATGCCCGCAATCTGCCTACGTCTCCTCGTTCCTTCCCTTTAACCCTCGGGTATATATCGAATTATGGTTTTTGCTTTATCCTCTTTGGTGGGGATTGCCGCTATACGTTAATGGGCTCATTAGTAGGTGTTACACTTTATTATGGGTGTTGGGAGTTAGAGGTATTGCTCCATTTGTTAATTTTTTTCCTTTTTTACGCATGTACCTCGGCAATTGCTTTGCGCACCGGCTTACTTTTGCTTGTTGGGAACTTTCATGCAAACTCTTGTGGGTTGTCTTGGTTTGTTCTACCTTAAAATTTTTGTAACTGACTTTGAATTTTTTTCTTTTTTCCCTTCGAATTGCTAAACTTTAGTTTGGGTGTTGGGATTTAGAAGTAATGCTCCCTCTATTTATTTTTTTCCTTTTACAATCTCGTAATCGAGAAATTGCTTTGTGCCATGCTTACTTTCGCAGCTTGTCGGGAACCTTCAAGAAAAATTCTTATGGGATGCCTTGGTTCCTTTTTATCATAATAATTCTGTAATTGCGACTTTGAATTGTCCTTTTTCCCTTCGTGATTTCTATTCTAGTTATGATTTCGGGTCTTTGGTAGGGTTTCTGCATAGCAGGGTTTCTCTTCACCCCTTTTTTGACTTGTTCGGATGTTTTCATGTCCGCTTCCGGTTGTTTACCTCTTATCTTATTCACGATGACCGACTCGGGAGATGGAGCCGTTCTTCGTGCTCGCCTTACATGTTCTCTCGTGAAGTCGGGCTAGTGTTGTTGTTTGGCTAAAAGTTTTAACATATTTTTTTAGGTCTCTCTAAAATGGTTAAAAGAGGAAGGGAAGCCCTACCGGGGGAAAGGGAAAGTAGCCCTCTCCCCGAAACGCACCGCGAAAAGAGGAAGGAAGTCGGTTCTACAACATCTTGAACCACCGGTTCAAACTTCTATGGAAGACATTCCTAATTCAGGGCTTCATTCCCCGTATTTATGGATGGGAAACTCGAGTTTCTTGTATAACATATATTTGGAAGATGATATGGCTCGGGAGGATATGCAAAGTACCGTTATTACAAATCCCGGGCACACTGGGTTGAACTTCTCCGTTTTCAACAAACTGTTCGAACTTATTGGTTAATTAAGATCGTTTGTTAGCCAAGGAAGTTATGTCTATAGTCGAAACAAAGCCGGAATAAACCTTTCAGAGTCGATATCAATAGGAATATTTAGGAAATTAATTTACGCCTACATTAATATAGTGAGGCTTGGAAGATTGGAGAAGGAAATTAAGGCTATGCAACAGTCTGTTGAATTACCAGAGCTACACCAAAGCTCCAGTGCTACCGTTGAATTCGAGGAGGATTAAGACTTTGTTGATCTTATGTTTTCTCTTTTGTTTTAAATGGTTAATCCTTTTAATCATTTTTTTATATGATGTTGTCTCTAGGCTTAGATATCCAAGATATCGAAAGATATGGTATAGACTCGTTAAGAATTTTTTATGTTTTGGCTAACTTATTTTGAACTTCAATGGCCAAAATACGGGCATCTCGTAGGGCGAGCTGAGGGTCTATTTTTGTATATTTTTCCCGACTTTATTAATAGAAAATAGAAGGTACCACCTAAGCTTACAATGATATTTGGAACCTTCAAAGAAACTCACGAAAGCATATTATATTGAAGAAATTATAAGTAATTTATTCAGTTATGATCTTGGAAATGTCCCGGGCTTGATAAATATAAGCTTATTTTTATTTAAGGTGGTTATCCCATTCTCGGAAGATGATTTCCTTGTTATTTTCGTCAATCTTAGGTAGGTCGATTGATCTTCCTTCTTCAATTTCCTCCCAAGTTAGGAAACCATAAATATTCTCTTATATTTCCTAAAAATAATTCCTAATATCTCAAAAGTTGATTTACCAAGGATTCCACAGCTTTTACAAGAGTGATCATGAATAAAAGCCAATTTTTGGTAAAATACTAGATGTTGTTGAGCCAGAAGAGTATTCAATTATTTTTCCTCTTTCTTAAAATTATATAATTATGGATTGGCACTCAAGTGTTGAATCCTTTCCTGTAATTCTTGTATCTATACATTCGTCTCGCTTTCAAATATGCATCATATTGAACCTTAAGAGAATCAAATATCTGTTGAATTTATATAATTTTATATTTCCATTTCTCTGAGATATTTTATTTCTCATTTTCCATACTCTGTTCCATAGATCATTTTTTCGTCTTTCCCCTTAAGCTATTGTTATACCTTTACAACTTTGTCAATAGTGGTTGAAGAATAAGCACTTGTAAATTTGGTAAGCCTTTCCAATTCCTTGGTTGGAGTGGCTAAGCCTTTCCATAAGACCTCAAAGGAGCATTACCAAGGATAAAATCTTGAGAATCATCAAGCTTCCTCTTTATCATTTTGTTTACAACAGACTTGTGTTGAGGGTTGTAGAAAATATTCAATAAAGGATTTTATTCTACTTTCAAAATCGCCTTAGAAGAATGGAATGTTGGTGTAACTTATATATCTATATCCTATGAAACCTATTTACCATATTTCACTTTTTGGACAATTTGTTCAGGATAATTTCGTGTTTCTTGAACCTTCATCTGTGGAGTAGTATGAAGAACTTGAGATGGATTAGTAGAAACATTTAAGGTCTAGTTATATTAATTCCACATGTCCTCTAAATTAGAATCAATAATACCTTCATCTGTTTGAGAAGAGGTAGAGGCATTAGTTACTCTTGGCACAGATTATTCAATAAAGCATGTGATATCAATTACATCAGTAATAACTTTCACCTACGAAACATGTAATAAATCCATGTGGAGATTTACTACCCTAGAAGCTCTGTACTGGAGAAACTAATTCATTTCCTTACGAGTTAGTTTCTCTATAGAATATCATACCACCATGGAATAAGAAGAAGCTTTCTCAAACATATCATCAATCTTATCATGTTCATGTATAAAATGTCTAATACTTTGTGTTTTTGTGTAGTATCCCAAAATGGAAAAGACAAGAATATTGAACATAAACTGGAAAAATGCAGTGAATATAAATATATAGAAACATGAGATAATCATAGAGCCATTCCATTATGTTTATTAGCAGAAAAATAAGTACAAATTCTTGAGGAAGAGGTCACTCAAGTTGGGCAAAAAATCCTCCCATGATCCAATACATCAAAATATGAAATGTTGCTAATACATAAAATGTCGGAATTCTATGACTACATAGTCTATGAGGGAATAAATCCAACTGGAAAATATAAATATAAATATATTTTGATAAAATTCTCCAAGAATGTTGGGAATAAAGATCTAGGCTCTCAAACACATTTCCAAGACAACACAGAAAGGGTTTCTGGAAATACGCAAAATACTAAAATGGTGAAATGCAGCCCTAGGGCTGAATAATCAATGTAATTGGAAAACTGATAGGAGGTGGGTGATCTGATGTAGAAAATATATGGAACTTCTTTAATATATTCCTTGGATGAAGGACTAATCCCCTCGCTGGAAATCTACTCCTTAACTAGGGCACCAAGCCCTCCACTATAACTGCTCATTGACATAACACAATTCCTGAAGGGAACTATGATGTAGATGATGGTAGCTACTTGGCCTACTACCATATATCAAAATTATTCTCAAGGACCTCCCTTGCTAGCCTTCTGGATGAAGGGTTGGTCCCTCCAATGGAAAACAAGCTCGGAAACTAAATCTACCCCTCCTCCACTGCTGCTGCCCTGAAAAACAACACAACTCTGGAAGAGACTGTGCTGTGGATGATGGATGAAGCTTGGCCTGATGCTGGATAGTGGAGATGATGCTCAATATACCTCTCATGAGTTGGCACTCGAAGTCCCCCAAGGATGAGGGTGGGATTCCCGCTCGGGAAAACCCTTGTGCTAAACAACACAACAGACTCTACTAAACAGCTGAAGCATGCAAAACGTTATAAAATAATAGTACATAAACAATATTCTGAATGCATTCTATGGATTCCATCCTCTTTATTTTATGCTTGGTGAGATTCATGTCATAAAATAACAGTACATAAACAATATTCTGAATGCATTCTATGGATTCCATCCTCTTTATTTTATGCTTGGTGAGATTCCTCACCATGGGTCGCACTCATTAAAATTTCTAGTCTCATGCATACATTCCTCCATCAGAACTGCATTGTTGTATTTAATGCTCCACTCCCTCCATGACAGTGTTGTTGATCTGGTCAACTTTGACCCTGTCCACATGCTATAGCCCCTGTTCACACGTAAGGGTGATTTATTCAATTGCTAAAATGAACTACATTCACATGGGAAGTGGTTTTATTACTACTAAAGAGATTTATCGGCCTCTGTACCCTCTTATTCTTCTATCTAAGTGAAAAAAACAAAATTTAATATTCCAACTAACTAAAAGCTAGTTAGGAATATTACAACCCTCCCCTCCCAAATGTTGCTTGTCCTCAAGCAACTGCAAGGATGGAAAAATCTCCTCTCCTCCTCATGTAGCCTCCTCATTTGATAGTATCCACCACTGAACCATATGCTCTCCGATCAATCTGTCTCTTATTTGCTCCTCCCAAGTGTGCAAGTTAGCCTTTGGTAAATAAACCAAATGGTTGTCAACATGAATACATGGTAGATTCATGGGGAAATCTACATGCTATCAAATGGCCTCCTTGAGGTATGAGAGATGAAAAATCTTGGGGTCCTTAACCCTAATGAGAAATTCCAATCCCCATGCTATCATCCAAACAAAATGGATCATCCTAGGTAGTGCAAAGAAGAACTCACCAATCCCTTGCTTCTGCAATGTAGAGGGGTTACATGGCTGAAAATAAAAGACCAAATTTTTTACCCCACACCATCTCTCTCTCCATTTGTGATACGTATGTAGCTGCTACTACTCTTGGGCCACAACAAAGTTTTCCTCAAGAAGAAAAAGGCATCTGGACTCTTATGGTTCCAATATTTGGTTTCAAGAACATCTCTTGCCCAATTCATTCCACATATAGTGAATAGAATTTCATCCAAATATGGGATCCAAAGGAAAAATATACTAAATGTGATTTGACATACCATACGGTGAAAATAGTCCCTCAAGTTAGAGCAACATTGTTCTGCTTCTAGTTGTCTCAAAACATGATATGATAAGTGGCTACCAAACCACTTGCTTGATGTCATAAGGTTCTCATAAGCTTGGAAGTAGTAAAGGGCATTTGGTGTCAACTGAGTGTAACCAAAACCAAGCAATTCTTGCTCAAATCCCTCTATGAAGTGGCCATGCCAGTCACTGGATGTAGTCCCAATAGGACCATGAAATCCCAAGCGAGGCTTACCCTTTTGTGGAGAAATGTATTGTAAAGATATGGTAAAGGAATATAAATACATGGTTAGTTGATCAATAAGCATAAAGACACAATCCTTACCATATATTGTTGACAAGCTGGTGAAGAGATCCATAGATGAGCCTTCCCATCTTTCTATCAAAAGGGGAGGTGGCTGTAATAGCCTTGCAAGGTGATTGCTTTTCTCCTTATTCATAAAGTAAGCTACATCCCTCCTGATATGCTGGAGCACATCCTCTTTGAGACCCTTCCATGATAATCACTTCATAATGGTCTTATAAGTCCCAATGAAATATATGTGTCTGGAAAAGAGTGCTTCATGTGCTGCATATAGAATATTCTCTTTGAACTTGGAGTCTCTAGTCAAGAAGATCTGATCCTAGTAATATATGACTCCATCAACCACTCTATACCTCCCATCTGTCACTTTCCCATCAAGCAGCTTACATGTGAAGAGGTTCTTGGAATAATCCACCAATAGTTGGGACTCCCAATATGGATCTATCCTCCTCAATGAAAGCCCTGCTGATTTTTGTAATGAAGCATCTATCACCTCATAGCTCCCCTATTGGACATGCTCAATTCCAAAGCCACATGCCGGAGTATTGCTACCGCACTTTTTCTACGTCACTTTTAGTTGTTTTATCCCAAGACAAGACTGAAGTTTATGGGGGTCAAACTCAAATTGGAAGCCATTGCCCATCCAAAATTTCCAAAGTTTGGCTAATCCATGCAAGAGTGCCAATAATCCCTTGTCATATATAAAAGACTCTCTCCTATGTGAAATTATCTTCTACTTCTCCAAGGCTATGGAGTAGCCCCTCAGTGCTATTTGTGTGCCACCATCTACTCCTGACTCGCCATCTTCTAGCAGTAGCTGGGTGAGAGATGGAAATGTAGATATCAAACAATTTATCATCCCTTCCTTGAGCTAATAAAAGGCTCTCTACATTTTGCTAGCCTCCCCCAAGGCTCCTTCCTCAGCCAGATCCATGAATTATGCATCCGGTTGTGAGAAATATTTGATCATCTTCTAGTCAGGGGGCCTTCCTGGTGGAATGCCTCCATGTAATGAAACATCAAGGCCTAGTGTAGACTATATATATGAGTGGAGTAATTTTTCCCCGATTTCACTGTGAAAATCAATCTCCTTCTTATGTTCCTAAACTTCTTGAAATGGATAGGTGTGTATGCCCCTAATCACCTGATGCTGGCCATCCATCTTATCTTCTCCTTCCATCTGCAAAGTCTCCCATTCTAAGGTGACCTTCCCCAATGTAATCGACCACTACTAACCCAATTTCATATTGGTGTCAAGAGTCTCGACCACACAAAAGTGATCTATCATGATGTATGTCCTCAAAATTGTAGTCAATTCCAGAACACACTTCCTCCACTGCTTATTCCCACTGTCTATCAATAATGACACATGCTACTCCTAGATTGTGCCCTGGTATCCACATGTTAGACCCTTTGGAACTGCTTGGAAGGATACAAGGGCTCCTTTAGTGGGAGAAATTGATCCATTTCCATCTCCATGTGGTGGTGTATCTCCTCTTGTTGCTACAACGTTTGGTATCTCTTTCGAGCTCTTCCTATTCTTCCTCATCATTATTGGAGAATACCCCATCATCACTAAGAGACCCTTTGTCTTGGTCCTCTATTTAGGGAGGAATCTTAATGTCTTCCTCTTGAGAAGAGAGCTCTTGTTGGAGGGGGGGTCTTGCCCTTGGCAAAGTACTTTTCAAGTCTCTAACCTTCTCAATAGTATTGTGGAGCGTAGTTGGTATAGTGGATCCTACCAACTCATGTAAAGGTTCTGATTGCTTAAGCCGAGCTAGCTTAACCAAAGGTTTTTCTGAATATCTTTGATCAAATATTTCCACTAACCTCCTATTGAACTCTGCATAAGTAGCTACATTTGCATGACCCAATGTAAAAAGACCATGAAACCACCAATCATGAGCCTTACCTTCGAGGTGAAGCGCTGCTACCTTAATGGCCTCCACTTCTTAAACTTGGTGAAGCTAAAAATAGGTGTCCAAATTCCTTACCCAAGCCTTAGTTGTGCACCTGGGTGACCTATTATGTGGAATTATGAATTACGGATAAATCATTCTTCCCTAGATAGGTGCTTATCTAGAACAACAGATTAAAGACTTTGCGGCTACTTTTACTAACTGTAAATAGACACATATAATAGATCAAAGATATTTCTTGGAGTCCAAGCGCTTCCTATTCTCCTTTTGTCGCTCTTGCTGTAGCTTCAAATCCAAGCTAGATGTCCAAAAATATTTCCTGCAAAGATGTAATGTTCCTAAATTAGCTTTAGCTAATTTGGAACATTAATTTTGCCATATTTATTTTTTATTTCATGATTAATGAATAAAGTGTAAAGGATGATGTCTAATCCTTTTGCAAATCAAGAATAAATCAGTGCCTATGTGAAAAGAGACATATTTAGGCCATTGGAATAAAATCTTGCAGGTGTGAAAGAGCCAAGACCACAAAAGGAGATCCTATTTGACCAAGTCAACAACTCTGTATAGGTTCATTGAACCTCCTTGATGGACTGCGCTGTTCTAGAAGGGGTTTCCAAGTGTGAAAGGAACCAAAAGATGAAAGTGGTTTAGGGTTTTCCAAGAGACTCAAATATTATAAAAGGAGGATGAAGGCTCATGAGGAGGTTATTGATGATATTTCATTTTCTGAGCTTGCTAAGGCAACTCCATTTCTCTTTGTTGTTTAGCAAGAGAAAGAGAGGATCTCTTGTTTAGGAATCCTCCATACTTATTTGAGTAGCTCTTGGAGGGAAGTGTCCTAGATTGAACCACCATCATGTTGGAGGCCAAGCTATGCTTGCATAGACAGCAGTGGCTCACTGAGGGTTTCACTGCTGCTGTAAGTGTAGTAAGTGGGGTTCTAGATCTGCAAGGATCTAGTTGTTTTTGGAGTCTCCTCTCAGGGAGGGTGTCTTGTGACCACCTGGAAGAGGGTCTCTATTGTATTTTGATTTCATATCTGTATATTTCATCTGTTGTACTATTATTCTCAATCTACTGCATAGTCTTCTTGTATAAGTGTGTTGTTTCCTATGTATTGCTTCACCATTGTTTAGATCTCTCATTGTACTTGTTTCTGGTGATTGAGGCTTGCCTCTCACCTTGAAGATTTATGAAGTAGCTTGCTAATATCTCATATTCAGATCTTTTATATATTATGAATAAATTCATATTTAGAAATTACTAAAGCTTTCTGCAGTTCTATGTACAAAAAGTTAGATCTACACTTTCTAGTGCATTATTTTGTAAAAACCCTAAGGGGATCTTGGTTAGAATGTTGGGTAGTTTCCAGATATGATATGGATTTTATGTTACAGACATGAATTTTATTTATATCTGTAATCTAATATTATACTTCTGAAGCACACTTAGAGGGATGCTGTCTATTCATTTCTACACTTTTAACATACATTGTAGCTCCTATTTCTGAAGATTTCTTTCTTATTTCCTCATTTAATTCACTGTATTTCTTGAGAAGTGTTAAATAAGCAATGCGATCACCCATCACAAGTCCCCCCTCCACGATCCTCCGATCAGTTCTTCCTCCGATTGACCCATCGCAGTTCTCCCTCCAATTACCCGATCGCAACACCTCTCCCGATCATCCCTCCACCGTTGATCTCTCCCCACCGATCCGACGGCTTAAATTCAATCGGGCCATCGCAATCGGCGCTCCCATAATGCCCCTTCCGATTGATCAATCGCAATAATCTTCCGATCGCGACCTCCGATTAACGAACCCCCGATTGGTCCAACGCCGTCGATCTTCCCCACCGATCGGACGGCCCACATTCAATCACACCATCGCAATCGACATTCCCATATATGTCACATTTCGCTCCCTCCCGACTTGCGATTGTGATTAATTCCTTGGGTCCCACCATCAGTACTTCCGCTCGCTCATAAAGGAAAGGCCTAGCCCTTTGTTAATTCAATACTTTGGTTATATTTTTTTATTACAAAGGTCGCCCTCCCATCGCATCGCATATCTGTAATATCACTCCCCTCCCGCTCCACTCCGATATTGCGATTGCGATTACTGTGTTATATCATATCTCTGGCCCGCCCCTGACCCCGATTGCGATTTTCATAAGTTTCCCGCCTCCATTTCCCTTCCCTTTCCCATTTAAATACATTCCTCCCTTCACGAATGCATAAATTCATTTTTCCAAAGAAAATATAAGAAAAGGTATTTTTATTTAAAGAAATAACGGAAAGCGAACAGTCTGGGGGCGAAGAAATAAAATTGTAACAGTCGCTTCTCCAGCAACGATTCTAAAGGATCCACGCTACAGGTTCTGCCTCCGCATTGGATATCCAAAAATTTCAAGAGGAATAATGTAACGCAGCTCTCCCTTCGCTGAGAGACCATTGGCTTTTGGCCTTCCATCTTCAGTTGTGATTTCTCCTTTTCCCATCGATTTGTATTCCTGCAAATCTGTCTATTTATTGTAAATGCTAATATTTTGTAAAGGCTGGAAAGTCTGAGATCTAAAAACTCAGAAGTAGGGGAATAGTGTGGCAGTGAGATTTGCGCTCCTTTTGTACAGTTTGGCAGGGATTTAATAAAGTGATGCAGCTCTGATTTATGGGATTCATGTGGTATGAGTTTTAGCATATGTCTCTCCTTTATGTTTCATGTGTATTTTGTTATGTTTCACAATTCATTCATAAACATTACCAGTTGAATGTTTTCAAGTAGAAAGGTAGAATCCATTTTATATGCTCTGCCTTGGGAAACCGTTCATACTCTGTGTGTTTTCTTCTGTTTAAAAATTTCCATGTATTATGCCCTTTTCATCTCCTCAACAGTCTTTTCATTTCACCTTATTTCAATTTGATTGCTAAACCTCCTGCCTGCCTTGCCCCATGAAATATCCTGTGTCATTGATTTAATTCCTCAACTCGGGCTGTCCTGTTGTTCCATACATCCCTGAAATTCAGTCATTTATCAAATTATTTTCCCATTCATATACCTAGCCTAAAATCGGTCCATTACCATTTTATTGAATATCTATTCTACGGAGAGAGCCCTCTCTTGTCCTTTTAGGGCTAGCTACGAGGCTGAGCGTGGTATGATGTTGCCTTGAACCTTGCCTTCCTTCAGCCTGAGGCAGAGTCGAGCACTAACAAGAAGCTCCATTAAAATTCTGTTTTTCTGCTGCTATACTATAATACACGTCTTATGGATGATTTCTAGTGACTCTCTGCTAAATCTGCACAATTTTGAAGTGGGATTTTCTTCATTCCATCAGCTCTTCTCTTTAGCTGATTTTTAACTAGTCAACTTCGTGGGAGATCTTCTTAAGGCCGTTAAACCCTTTTTTTTTTCCTGAAATTCCGCATGGAGGTCCCACACAGCCCATATTAAGGGAACCTAGCCCTGGTCAGCATTATTCTTTCACCATTTTTCTTATACAGCATTACCCTTGAGCCTCTTGCAATTTTTCCCGGAAGTGGAATTTCCCTCTCCTTATTTGTTTGGTTTTTGACTCCTCTTTTGGATCCATACTTTATTTCTATAAATATAAGGATCCCAAGGGCAGAAAAATCCAAGAGGAGTGTTTTTTTCCCACACTTGATGTGTTTCATCTATTTTCTATAGACAGAGTCTAGAACAGGCCAGGAAGCCTCTGGTTTTCACCCTCTCTTTAGAGGTGATATGACCAGTAAATTCCCTACTAGTATATATCTAGTTTAGAATTGCTGGTGTGTTTCCATACTACTATGAATCCATAGTGGAATATCTCAAGATATTCCCTATTGAGCCCATTCTTCCCCATATGGAACATTCTAGTGGTATTAGAGCATGATCTCTGGCACAGCCTGTGGGATCAAGCTATCATTGAAATCAAGAGCAAGGGAAAAATGAAGAATATGAGTTTAATCTCATCTATTTTCAGATTTAAGAAGAGCCTCCCCAAGGAGGATGTGCAAGAAGAAAAGAGAAGTAGCGGTGAAGCTCCCAAGGAGTTTCAAAAATATGATCTTCCAATCAGATCTACAAGATCTATGCATGAGGAGCATTCTGAATCCTCGTCTCATGGATATGTGCACTCAGCCATATCATTATAGCTTCAACATTTTTCCAGTGATTCCTTCATGATGGGGGGAAAAGAAGGTGTGAACTCGATTGATGAATTTCCAAGTGCAATATCTCCATTTGGTGAAGAGTCCTCATCTCAAGAGGAAAGCATGAAGGCTTCTCCTTCAATAGTTGATCAAGATCTATTGTCTCTCATTGATGATGGGAAAATTTTAGTTATTGAAGAGGAGGAGAACGTAGGAGATGATAATGCAGTCAAAACAAAGGCACCTCAAGCACTTCATGAGGAAGAGGTTGGAGCACTTTCTCCAAGAGAAGAGACTCTTGTACCCTTGCAAAGAGTCCCATAGGATCTCATGCATGAGGAGCATGCAATATCATTGATTAATGATGAAGTCTTGGAGGTAGGGGAGGTATAAGAGAAGGAAGGGCATCACAAGGTGGAGAGCATGAACCCTTCTCTACTTCAAATATTGGAACCACAAAGATGGCAAGAGGACTTATGCATTGAAGGTGGGGACAAATCTATCTATCCACATCCACATTCTACTCTATGCCTTGACACGTCTTTGCAAGGAGATACTCTACTAGGAGCACCTCTTTATGGGAGGAAATATAAAGTATTCTCTCAACTTTGGGTAGCATTTACATAATTGGCTAAGGAGGGAGCCTTGGGAGAAGCTAGGACAGTGCAGAGAATCTCTCAAGCATTCCGGAGAGAGATGAGTAGTTTCCTGAAAGGAACATTGCAAACTCCCACTTAGATATCTGCGCTGAGAAAGGAGAAATTAGAGATCTATGATGGCATGAGCATGAGGGCACATGGAAAATCCATATCTTTGGGGCAGCCCATGGTCTCTTCATTCACAAAGGAGATTTCTGAAGATGGCAAGGGGATCTTAAGCCTCTTGTATACATGGGCCAAAAGGAGGAGGTTTTGGAAAACAAGAAATTTCCGAGGGGAAGTTGATTTCCATATGCTCCAATCTTGTCTTGTGCAATAATAGCTACAAATGGGGAAGAAAAGGGAAGATTATGATGCTCCAACATGTGATCTTGATATCAAGGATTTCAAATATGGGAGCCATGAGAATAGAGGGGCTACCTTTCAGACCTCTACAGCGCTGTCATTCATGGAGAGCTTAGATCCATGTTGGAATTCCCAACTCATGATGGAATACTCCTAGGACCTTTTCACATGGGGGGTTCTTAAAGGGGAAGTAAAATATGAGAGGTTCAAGGTGGTAGATGGAGTTATCTATTTCTATAATCTTATTATTTTGGATAGTGACTCCAAACTTAAGGAGGGACTATTTTATGCCATCTATGAAATCCTGCTTTCCAAACCCACTGTTTTTGTCAAAGCATATCATACTCTCTTGGGTGGATTCATATGGGAAGGATACAAAGAAGACATGTACTCTCATATGAGGGAGTGCATGGACTACTTGGTAGAGGAGGAGGAACATAGCTCTTGGGAGGAGCCACCATTCACACCTCCTTATTCTTTGAGTGTGAGAGGGAACTCATCCATGAGTTACCCCACTGATGTAAAACAAGTATATAGAGAGGCTCATCCTCTTGAGCATTATTTTGTATCTCCTATATTCTTATATTTTTCTGACAGTCATTTTCAGGGCATAGTGCCAAGATGGGGCACTAAGTATGATGGGTTTCATGGGCCATCCAAGGCCATGAACTATGTTGATGTAGGCCATTCCTTGGAGAACCTTGGAAAGATATTATATTCCTCATGGTGTGATTCTTTTGCAACAACCATGATGTACATTCTCCAATCATTCCAAAGACATGAGGAAGCAAACAAGTGTTGGGGGAGGCACCTGTCATATCTTATTCTATGGCAGTTAAGGAAAAAAATGCGCTGGTTTCACATGAGGGAACATCTTCCTTCTCATCTATCACACATGGCAGCTAGCATGACTCTAATCATGATCCCACATGCTGAATATGTCCTTATTCTTGTTGCGGGGGAATAGTTGAAGGAAAGGCACACTTGTTGAATGTGCCCTTGGGGGAAGGAGTTCCCCATTTTTTTTGCATTGCATGCTTCCAGGGGAGCATTATATTTTGTATGACCACTATGATAAATCACTTGTCTCTTTGCAAAGTGAGCCATATGTTGGTTGGTGACATGCCTCTCATATGTATTGGGGAGGAGATCTTCTATGGATTGCTAAGGTGGGAGGTGATCCACTTCATTTTGATGACAACATGGATATGGGAGTCTTCCATGGATCACGAAAAACCCATGATAGTCATCACTTCTATCTTGAGGAGGCCATGGATCAGCAAGAAGGTTTCCACAAAAACCTTCCATTTCTTCATGATGAGAGCGTTTGAGTTTATTCTTCAAGGGAAAACTTGCATATTGAGGAAGGGCCATTGGGAGGACAAAGATATTGCAGAAAATTCAGAGTAATGGAGGAGACTATTTGATGAGGAGGCCACAAGAGAAGAAGGGGAAGTTTTGCAACACCCTTGCAGTTGCTTGAGGACAAGCAAAATTTTGGAGTGGGAGACTGCAATGTTCCTAAATTAGCTTTAGCTAATTTGGAACATTAATTTTGCCTTATTTATTTTGTATTTCATGATTAATGAATAAAGTGTAAAGGAGGATGTCTAATCCTCTTGCAAATCAAGAATAAATCAGTGCCTCTGTGAAAAGAGACATATTTAGGCCATTGGAATAAAATCTTGTAGGTGTGAAAGGGCCAAGACCACCAAAGGAGATCCGATTTGACCAATTCAACAATGTTGTCTAGGTTCATCGAACCTCCTTGATGGATTTCACTGTTCTAGAAGGGGTTTCCAAGTGTGAAAGGAACCAAAAGATGAAAGTGGTTTAGGGTTTCTCAAGAGACTCAAATCTTATAAAAGGAGGATGAAGGCTCATGAGGAGGTTGTTGATGATATTTCATTTTCTGAGCTTTCTAAGGAAACTCCATTTCTCTTTTTTGTTTAGCAAGAAAAAGAGAGGATCTCCTGTTTAGGAATCCTCCACCCTTATTTGAGTAGCTCTTGGAGGGAAGTGTGTTAGATTGAACCACTATCAGGTTGGAGGCCAAGCTATGCTTACATAGACAATGTTGACTCACTGAGGGTTTCGCTGCTGCTGTAAGTGTAGTATGTGGGGTTCTAGATCTGCAAAGATCTAGTTGTTTTTGGAGTCTCCTCTCAGGGAGGGTGTCTTGTGATCACTCAGAAGAGGGTCTCTAATGTATTTTGGTTTCATATCTATATATTTCATCTGCTGTACTATTATGCTCAAGCTACCACACATTCTCCTTCGATAACTGCGTTATTTCCTATGTACTACTTCACCATTGTTTAGATCTCTCATTGTACTTGTTTCTGTTGATTGAGGCTTGCCTCTCACCTTGAAGATTTATGAAGTAGCTTGCTGATATCTCATATTCAGATCTATTATATATTATGAATAAATTTATCTTCAGAAATTACTGAAGCTTTCTGTATTTCTATGTACAAAAAGTTAGATCTACACTTTCTAGTGCATTATTTTGTAAAAACCCTAAGGGGATATTGGTTAGAAGGCTGAGTAGTTTCCAGATCTGATGTGGATCTAATGTTACAGCCATGAATTTTCTGTATATATTTAATCTAACATTATATTTCTGAAGCACACTTAGAGTGACGCTGTCTATTCATTTCTGCACTTTTTACATACATTGCAGCTCCTATTTCTGAAGATTTCTTGATTATTTCCTCATGTAATTCACTGTATTTCTTGAGAAGCTCCATTAAAAGTCTGATTTTCTATTGCTATACTGTAATACATGTCTGATGGATGATTTCCATTGACTCTCTACTGAAACTGCGCAATTATAAAGTGGGGTTTTCTTCATTCCATCAACTCTTCTCTTTAGTTGATTTTTAACTAGTCAGCTTCGTGGGAGATCTGTTTAAGGCCCTTAAACCCATTTTTTTTCCTAAAATTCAGCATGGAGGTCCCACACAGCCAATGTTAAGGGGGGCCAGCCTTGTTCAGTGTTATTCTTGCACCATTTTTTTTATACCACGTTACCCTTGAGCCTCTTGCAGTTTTTATCGGAAGTGGAATTTCCCTCTCCTTACTTGTTTGGTTTTTGGCTCCTATTTTGGATCCATTCTTTAGATCTGTAGATCTAAGGATCCAAAGGGCATAAAAATCCAAGAGGAGTGTGTTTTTCCCACACTTTCTGTGTTTCATCAGTTTTCTATAGACAGAGTCTGGAACGGGCCATGAAACCTCTGGTTTTTACCCTCTCTTTAGAGGTGATATAACCAGTAAATGCCCTACCAGTCTATCTATGGTTTAGAATTTCTAGTTTTTTTTCATACTGCTGTGAATCCATAGTGGAATATCTCAAGATATTCCCTACTAAGCCTATTCTTCCCCATTTGGAACATTACAAAAGATGAACACTAAACAAAAAAATATAACAATAATACAAATGCCTATTAAATTTATTTATTTAAATCAATGAAATATAAACCATATGCATCAAATAATAATTCACAATATGGAAAACATGAGCTTATACATATACATATCTGGGAATGTAAACAACAATATTTATTAATGGATAGAAGGGGAGGTTACAACCCAGTGATTGATTTGAAGTGACCATCTCCAACAACATCCCATCCTCATCACAATGCAGATCTCTCCAACATCATGTTACAAAAATCAACTGCTCAATTGAAATTCCACCAACATTTCTCTACTCAAATTCTTCCTCCTCAAACACTAAGATCTGTGCTCAATTTATAGAGGAGCTTAAGGTAGTTTTACAATCAATGAATTTCCAATAATAGGCAAGACATGTTCCCAACCTTGTAGATGTCAAATGTACACATGGATTCAAATTTTGACACATGTGAACTCTTGTAGAAGGCACTGGCCAAGTGGAGATTCCAGAACAATGAGAATTTTTCTCCCAATGTGACCAACGCACCTATGAGTGTCGGGAAGTGCTTTGCAGAGCAACCTTGAATGGGCCTACCTACATATGCAATGCACTTAGGCCCTTTAGAGGCAGTGTTGATGAGCTCTCATATGATATATTATAAACTTGAAATCTTGGAAACCTTTGCAGATGAAAGTCATGAATGATTTGTCTTGTTATTTGTCTTAGGGCATGTAGCAAATGAAATGATAGGGGATCATAGACCCTATTCATTGGTCTTGGAGATGATGTCTAGTTAACTAGGTCATTGGGAATGATGCCCAAATTGACCTATAACATGACCCATGAAAAGTAGGCAGGTCCCTTGGTGGCGAAAACGTTCTTGCATAACAGCAGGTTGCTGGGAAGATCCTCCTTGTCCTCGATTATTTTGAAGCTTTTTTAGCGAGGGGAGATCGGGACAGTGGTGAGTATAGTTCCCGTACTCACTGTTATACCATTTTTTGGTCATCTAACATATTATCATTAGATGGACCTAAGTACACCATGTAAGACCAATTTTACCCTAAGTAAAATTGCTTTCACTATGTGAAATAACTTAGTAAAACACCTTTATTAAGTTGTTTATGGTCTAAACAGGAAACCCCAAAAGGAAATAATAAACAAATCTATATTTTTTTTATATTTCCTCAAGGAATAATTAGTTAAACATCAATTTAATTATTATTCTTGGTCATATTTAACCCAAAACAAGGAAATCAATTAAATAAATCCTTATTTATTTCATTATTTCCTAGGAATAAGTTATTTAATCCTTATTTAAATAATATTCCTAGTTAAATTTGACTAAATCATTTATAAATAATTAAATAAATCATTATTTATTTAATTATATTTCCACCATTTCCTTAAAAATAATAAATAAATCATTTATTTATTTATTATTTATAAATAAAGGATTTTACCCAAGTCAAAATCCTTTTCCCTCCAACAAATATAATAAAATATTCCTAAAAGGTGGTTCTAGAAGTTGGTTAATAATATTTTATTCATGCACCAAGTTCTAGGCTACCCTAATATTTTGTTATAAATAGAAGGGTTTTCTCATTCATTTGACACCTTTCATTGCATTAGATCACTCTGGATCTATACTTTTGGTCTGACTTTGAGCCATTATCATTGTCACATTCTCCATCATTTGCTTTGTGAGCTCCCTTTGAGTTCTATGTTTGTCTGGGTTTTCTACACCAACAAGAGAGAGAAGTTTTAGATCTGAAATGCTAAGGACTTTCAAGAAACCATCCCATTGAGGAGAATTCAAAACACCTTTCTTGTTTTCCTCTTAGGTGCCCCTTTAATATAAAAATTCTTTCAAATATATTGTTCTTGTCTTATCTATTGGATGCATGGAGCAACATTTCATCTTCACTGCTTAATGTATTTTATGCATAGGTCTGGATTTGTGCAGCTTTATGTGGATCAACTAACTGCATATTTAAAGATATTGGCAATCATAATTGATGTTAGGGCTATTTGTTATGTGTAGCTAAAGTGGTATTTTTCAACGAAAGATTCATACTAACAATTGGCGACTCCACAGCGGTTTTATTTTGCGACCACTATCGTTGTATATATTCCTGCATATCCATCTACTTCAGACCCTAGGGTTTCTCTTCAGGTTTTTATTTTTCCCATTTTTATGGTGTTTTTCACCTCTAAAACCCTCAAACATTAAAATTTTTAACTTCCGTGTGTTTCTGGCCCTATTGCGCAGATGACAGACATCAGCCACAGCTGAGACGAAAAATTCTTCTAAAATCTGCCACCGAGAGACCCAGATCTGCAGGTCGCACTTATCGGCCCAAAAACTATGACCTGGACTGGAGGGCGCACTTTTCTGCCCCAAAACTGTGACCTGGACTGAAAACAGGTCAGAACCTGTGACCTGCACATTTTTCTGCACTTTTCTAGTAATTTTTCTGGGTTTGTCTGAAGCTTTTGTCAGGGTTTCCCCACCACTGTCTCCACCCGTTTAGACCTGTTTCTGATTTGTTTCACTCAACTAAGTGGGAATCTTTCCCCTTAGGGATTTAGTACCCTCCAATTTTTGTGGGAGAGTTTTAGCTGTTTCAGACGTCTAAATTTTCAGAGTTTCATCCTTCTTCTTTTCAGATCTGATACCTCATTTTTAGATCCCTCTAGATCAGCTCTTCTCCCTTTCAAATCACCTCATAAATTTTTGTTTGGGTTTACCTCTAGGGTCACCTCCTTGTCCCTTCTACCTTTAGTTGATTTTCTCCTTTTTCGTAGCAACCTTGCCTTTGCCTCTTTGCTATTTTCTGCACATCTTTTCAGTAGATTTCTCCTTTAGATCCCTGTCCCTTCCAACCCTAGATCTATTGGCCTCTTTTTAGCGTGTTTTTCTTAGATTTTTTCCCTCTTCTAGACTAGTTTTGAGAGACCCGCCTTCTTGGGTTAGATTGATGCATTGTTAGCTGTTAATTTTCTGTTATTTCAGTCTTATTTACTATTATCTGCAAATTTATTTTCAGTTACGTAGCACACTTTTTCTTTTACTCTCAAAACGTCTGGGTTTAATAATTAAAATTAGCACATGCCACACACTGACCCTAAGTGAAAGAAGAGCTTGGTTAGCACTGCCTAGAAAAGACTTTAAAATCAATTAACACTGTACCTCTCTACCCTTGTTTCGACATTGACCTCACTTGATTTTGCACCTCCCTACCTTTGTCGGTTTTTCTTCTTCTCGTCATCATTGCGCCTCCAATGCATTTATCCCGGAGACTTCTTGGCCTTCACCCTCAGTTTCCAGTTGGTCGAATTACTCCTTCCCATCGTCGTCGAGTTAGTCCTCCCCCGAGTCCACACTCCAACTCTTCTTCTGATTTTTCAGGTTCTCCCCCTACTTCTGGTTCTCCTCCTATTACCATCACCATGTCTATTTCAGGGCCTAGCGCTAGCGACAAACCCAGTTCTATTGCTGGGTCTGTTTCTAGTGGAACCACTATGGGAACTACCTCGACTGTCCCTTTTCTCCCTTATATGGCCGGTCTTAGTCTCCCTGATTTCAATCAGTTGATCAATGATCCTATCCACCACGATGTTGGTTGGATTTCTATGCCAACCAAGCTCCCCTCTAACATTCCCAAGTTCGAAGGCCTTGTTAGTGAAGATCCCTCCAACCATATCCCATCTTTCCACATGTGGTGTTCATATAATTCCATTACTGATGATTCCATCCGTCTTATACTGTTCCAACGCATGCTTACCGGTGAAGCTTCTAAATGGTATGTTGATCAGACTGCCTCTTCCCATACCATCTTTGCGATCATTGCCCAGGCCCTTTTATCTTATTTCCAACTCCCTCTCCGATACGACACTGGTACAGAACTCTTGACTTCTTTTCATCAATCCTCTTCGACCTGCCTTTCTGCTCATGTCCAGGAATGGCGAAGATGAAGGAGCTTATGTCGAGCTCCCACCTTTGAAGATCGGGTTTATATGGACTAGTTCCTCTGCTCTCTCTTACCTGCCATTGGCAAAGATGTCGCATCTCAGTTCCCTCGAACCAAAGAAGTCGCCCTCCAAATAGCCTTGAAATATTAACTTATCTATGCTCAATCTGGTTATGTTTATACTATCCTTCCTGACCTCCCCAAACCCAGTGGCACTAACGCCCCAGGGGCATCTCACTCTACCGACATTATCATTGGAGCTCTTTCACATACCTATGCTCAACCTCCTATGGGCTATGGTTTCCTTCCGGGAGGGGCCATCACCTCTAGCACTTTTCCCCCTCCAGGTAGCATGTATCCAGGATATGGCATGCCTCCTCATTTTTCCCACCCTCCTCCTTACCTCAATGTTTCCCATCCTAACCCTTATCCTTACCCATAGCCTGGTGTCCCAGCTCCTCCAGTATTTAGACCTCTCACTCCCTTGCCTTCTCAACCCCTGCAAAAACACTTACTACCCCCTCCAGGGGAAGTATTTGTGCAGCAGGGCATGACTAATCCTCTTCCTTCTCAAAGAAAGAGGAAAGGAAATAAAAATAAATCTGCCTCTGGTAATCGTGGATCCAATCCTCCAAGTATTGATTCTAACATTGCTACCTAGCCATAGGGCTCTCAGCCCAAGCCAAACAGGCCTCTTCCCACCACTAAGCCCTGTTTGTGTTGCGGTGTTTATGGTCATTACACTCAATATTGTCCCCTATTACCACAGATGTGGCAGATGTGGGAGTCTCAGGCCACTGTGTGGGGACAACATTCCTCCCCTACTGTTCCTCCCAATGCGGCTACTTCTCAACCCGTCATGTTTACTGATCCTTTCCCTCAACAAGGATTTGTGGCTACTCAACCACCTCATGCCCCAGTAACCACTCAACCTTCCCCTTCTGGTTCCTCCAATTACCAGATTCTCATGATGACTTCTGACCAACCTCTCACCGTCGACCTTAACCTTCAAACTCGGTCTCGTCAGTACTCCACACCTCCCACTCCGTCTGTCCCCGAGTCCCCATCTTCAGGTCCTGCAGAGCCTCGGTCAAAACCCAATGGTCCCTTGAAAATCCCTCCGCCCAAAGCTAAGGTTCATACCAAGATTCCTAAGGGCCCATTCTGCCGAAATGCTGCCTCTGGTCACGGTGCCCATTCATATAGCATAGTGGATGATCTGGCACAATCTCCTGCTTCCATTTCAACACTGGAACTCCTCCAGTCATGTCCTTCTCAAAAGAAGGCTCTACTATCTGCCACGGGTGCTGTAGATCCCGCTGATGACCAATTGATTATTTTTTATGCCCATCAGTTAGACCATCCCCCCCTTCCTTGTTCTGTTGCTTTCCAAATCCCAGTCAAAATACGAAACGCCAACGTCACTCGGTGTATTATTGATGAGGGGGCATCTACATGTGTGATGTCTGCTTCTGTTTGGAAACAACTCGGATCTCCTGAGCTGGCCCCTTCCACAATCACCCTTCGTGCGTGGGATGGCCATGCCTCCTAGCCCATTGGCCTATTTCGTAACTATCCTATCACCCTTGCCGGAAAGACTGTTTGCGTTGACGTTGAAGTCATCAATGCCCCTCTTGAATATAACATTATTTTGGGGCATAGCTACACCTATTCCATGTCTGATGTCCCATCCACAGTCCACCGTATGATGTTTTTCCCTCACAATGGAAAGATAGTCACCATTTACCAGTTGACGTATCATGAGCCTAAATCTCAGACTTCCCCTGAATCGACCATCTCTTCTATAGCCAATAAGAAAACCATTGATTCTTTGACCAATGTTTCCCTTGGCCTCTACAAAGACTCCTCCTTGCTTGGAACCTTCCTAGGTCCTCCCCCTCCTCCTGTCTCTGATCCCAGCTTAGCGAATGTTTGCATGATGCAATCATCTCGGGCTGACCTTAAGCAACCTGCATCGGCTAGTCAACAACCTCAACCTCACCTGCCGCAACCCACTCCTAGCCCTTCGCCTCAGCTGGTCAAACCTCTTGCTTCTTGACCTTCTCATCCAACTAGTACACCTGAGCCTCTATACCCTCTCGGGTCAGTTCCCCCAGGTCTCAAAAATCTGGGAGCTGCCCCTCCTGGCCATTATCCCACCGGTCAAATACCTTTCCTTGCTCCCCCTCCTGGAGTCTATTCGATTCCCATCATGGCAACCCTTTCCCTCCCTAATTTGACCTTGGGAATACCCGTCTGGTATCTTCAGCCTCTAGCTGAAACCCCACCAGGTCACCCAAACCATACCTTGCTTTGACACCGGTTCAATCGATTCCCTTCGCTTCTTCCATTGCTACAGTGCCCCCATCACCTCAACAAGACCATTCTCATGCTGTGACAGCTACGGGCAAGAAAAGAAAAGCTCGCAAGGGGGCACCCAAAGACAAGACCACCTCGCCTGACCCCACCCCTCCTCCACCTACCAAACCCTGTGCCTTGTGTGATGGTGTCAATCATGCCACCCATACTTGTCCCGAGTTGCCCCGTATCCAACCCATGGTTAAAGTTTGCATTCCACTGAATCTACGATCCTTGGACTCTGTTTTATTCCTCGTCTGTAGCCAAGAACCCAAAGACTCTTCACACCAACAAACCATTTGTGCTTTGTGTGTGTTGCGCTACGAGCTACAATGATTTCGCTGGCGCTTTAATATTTATTATTTAAACCTTTATTCTTCAAATTTTTGCCTTATTTCTCCAGTTAATTTAATTACCCTTTAATACATCCTCCATAGCAATTTAAATCCTTGATTCATTCTTCAACCCTTCAAAAACTGATCAAAATGAGACAGAAAAGCTGCTACAGCAGTTTCGTAGCGCTTTTCTACTTTTTTACACTGAATGCGCTACGAAACTGCTGAGTATGTAGTTTTTTCATAACTTTTCAAAGTGTCAACTATAATTATGCCCAAAACTCCAAATATACCTGTCTCCATCATTTAAAAAACCATATCAACTATAAAAACATAGTCATTCTAGCTTTCTTGAGGCATTTCTTGCAGATTTCTCATCCATTATGTATTTTGAGAAACTGAAGGAATTTTTTGTAGGCCATTATGTCTTGAATAAAAATGTCTCTTGGTTTTTTGAAACACATCTCCTGTTGTCCCGAAACTACCTTTGAAAAACATGTGTAAAACAGGAAAACTCTTTTTTCTAAAAATAGGGCTTAAAAGAAAGCCTTTTATCTCCCAACTGATACCACCTGTGAGAAAAGTGAGAGAGTTTATTGTTATTGGATATGTTTGTGAGAATAACCTCTCTGATTTTCTTAAAATTCCTTTTTGTTGGCTCAAAAATCTCCTTTGAAGTTCTCTTCTCAAAACCAGAAAACAGAGTTTTTGCTTCATAAATTTTAGCAGTTTCGTAGTGCTTTCTGCCTTTTTTACACTGGATGCACTATGAAAACAGGGATTCTTAGATTATTAGGTAGTTTTGGCACAAAAAATTTTGGAAATGAAATACAAATGGAAAATGATGAATGTTTGACATGAAAGAACTTTAAAGAAGGCTTTATTTGAACCTTAGGATGAGCTTTAAACTATAAAAAATCTAAAACCTTCCATTGATCAAATCTAAATTGACTCCTAAGACCCTATTTTGATCCATGAAATTTTGTAACCTTGTCAAAATGATGTTTTGAAATTTTTTGGGTGATAACAATTTGCATGATGCAATCGTCTCGGGCTTCCCTCAAGCGGCCTGCTTTGGTTAGTCAGCAGCCCCGCCCACCGCAACCTACTCCTAGCACTTTGACTCAGCCTTCTGGACCCCCTCCTCTTGGCCCTTCACATGTATCTAGTATCCATGAGCCTCTCTACCCTCCTGGCATGGTTCCCCCTGTCCTTAACCATCTCGGAGCTATCCGACCTGGCCATTACCCCTTCGGTCAGATATTGTTCCTAGGTCCCCCTCCTGGAGTGTTCTCTGTACCTATTATGGCTACCTTATCCCTTCCTAACCTGACCCTGGGGATTCCCGTCTGGTACATCGATCCCCTAGCTGCTACCCCGTGTGGTCAACCCAAACCTTATCTTTCTTTGACCCTAGTTCAACCGATCCCCATGACCCCTCTCGCTGCTACTATGCCTCAACCACCTCAACAGGAACCTCCTTCTGTTGCGACAGCTTCGGGTAATGGGGGCAAAGCTAGTAAGAAGGCATCTAAATACAAGGCTTCCCTGACAAACCCTACCCCTCCTTGGCCGCCAAAGTGCATCGTCCAGTGTGATTTGTGTGATTTTTTCGTTCAAGCCACCCATACCTGTCTGGAGTTGCCTCACCTCAAGCCCATGGTTAATGAGACGTTTCTGGAGTCTGATATCCCTGAGGTCTATGTCACTATACCCGATTCAGTCCCAAAACTAAAATCCTTGCACACAAATCACCCTTGTGATTTGTGTGATTTCCATGGCCACTACACTCACCTTTGTCCCCACCTTGAAGAGTATCATTCCTCTTTGGAAGTGTTCTACCAATTTGAGGCCAAGCATAACAAGTTCACCTCCCCCTTATTTGCGAGTTCTTCTTCGGTAGAACCAGAGGATCTTCCTGCTCCCATTAACATTCCCCCTCCCGATGTCGAAATAATGAAGTCTTCAGCCACCATTTTCTACCTATCATCATTCATGAGACCCTCGGTGGAAGCCCCACTAGATACTTCCCCTGATGTTTCACCTGACCTCCCTTCAGTGATCACCTTGGGCTCAACATCGGTAGATCATTTATCTGCTTACTCTTCTTTCATCCCCCATGATGTTACACATGTGAGCCTTTATTCACATGATGATGATTCAGGTAGCTCTACCACATCAGGCGGTCTCCCTTCCTCCAGTCACCCCATCTTCCATTCCGATGAAGACATTATGGAAGCGATGCCCAACCCTGACTTTCCGTGGGATGATATGCACCACTGTGCGTACTTCCTCCCGCAGCATTCCCATGACAAATATGTTGTGGAAACTAAAGACTTCATTCCTAATGAAGTCGATTGGTTTAGAAATCCCATCCCTGCAACTAATGCTTTCGAAGAAGGAAATATGGCCAATATCTCTCCTACCATTAAATTAACATTTCTGACAAACCAGGGGTAGAAGAAAATATCACCTTGGGTGCCCAATGCACCTCAGAATAAATTGAGGCTTACACCAAGCTATTCAAGGTATTTCGCGATGTTTTCGCCAGGTCATATTCAAAAATTCTTGGACTTTATCTCGCCATTTTCGAAAACCATATCGATACATAGCCCGATGCCCATCCCATCCATCAAAATTTGAGACCCATTAATCCTTCCAGACGAGAGGTTGTCAAAGCTGAAATCGATAAGCTCAAGTAGGTTGGTTTTATCTATCCCATCGAATACACTACTTGGGTGTCCAACCCAGTTCCTATTCTCAAAAAACAAAGCACGATCTGTGTCTGCACTGACTTTCACGACCTCAACAAAGCTTATCCCAAAGACAACTTCCCCACCCCATTCATTGACCAAATCATTGACGAGTGTGGGGGGCACGAGGTTCTATCCTTCATGGATGGTTTCTCCAAGAAAAACCAGATTTTTATCCGTCGTGCTGATCATCTTAAGACTGTGTTTATAAGTCCGTGGGGAACCTTCGCCTATCGGTTCATGTTGTTCAGCCTTAAAAATTCCGGAGCCACTTTTCAACGGGCCATGTCTTATTGTTTCCATGACCTGGCTCATATTATCCTTGCTTATTTAGATGACCTCACTGCACGTTCTAAACATCAAGCGCAGTACCTCCACGATCTGTGTACCGTCTTTCTTTGATGTCGCAAGTATAATATCCACCTCAACCTGTTGAAGTTTGTATTTTGTGTTCCTCTCGGCCGTCTTCTAGGCCTCATTGTGTCTAAAAATGGCATAACGCTTGACCCATTGAAATTTCAAGCCATCCTTGAGCTTCCTATTCCTTGTACTTTATGCTAGTTACAAAGCCTCCAAGGCAAAGCTAATTTCCTTCATCGGTTCGTACCTAACTATGCCACCACCGCGCATGGGTTCCTTAGACTCCTCCGATCTAACATTCCATTTGTATGGGATGAATATGCTCAAGAGTCTTTTGATGCCCTCAAACATGCTCTCACATCCACTCCCTTGATCCGTCCCCCTGACTTTGATAGGGATTTCATCCTGTACATCTCCTCTTCCACCTATTCGGTCGATGGAGTCCTTATTTAGGAAGATGATAATGGAATCGAGCATGTTATATATTATGTCAGTAAGAATCTTGTAGTCCCCCCTATATCCTACTCACATGAAGATAAATTAGCATTGCCTGTCATGTTCTCGGTCCAAAAACTTCGCCATTACATCCTCATGTGTTCCACCAAGGTCATGACTAACTCCAACCCTATGGCCTTCCTATTGAGTCGTCTAATCATCAATGGGAAGTACACTCATTGGATCATTATCCTCTAGGAATTCGATCTTGAATTTTTCACATCCAAAAGTAAGAAAGGTTTAGCCCTCGCTGAACTCATTTCTGAATTACCTACCGGTACGCAGGATCCTCCAGTTAATGATGATTTTCCCGATGAACATTTGTTTGCCATTACCACACATGGTCCTTGGTATGGTGACATCCTCACCTATTTGCGAACCCAAACTTTTTCCCTCCATCTTTATTGTGATGCTCAACGACGTATACGACAATGGTCCCCCCGCTACCTTCTTATTTTTTATGACCTTTATCATCGTGGTGTAGATATTTTCCTTCATCGTTGACTCGCACATGCTGAAGCTGAGCAAGTCCTCAACGCCTACCATAGTAGAGCTTGCGGTGGTCACCTCTCCGATCTTGCCACTGCCCAGAAAATCATGTGCGCTAGGTATTTTTGGCCTTTTCTCTTCGATGATTGCATTGAAGAAGTCAAACACTGTTCCAATTGCCAACATTTCTCCCCTAAGGTGCGAGCCCCTCCGGTTCCCCTCCATCCTATCATCTCAGTTGGTCCCTTTTTTAAGTGGGCCATAGACTTTATGGAGTGTCAACATTCATCTGTTGGTAACCACAAGTATATCATTGTGGCGGTTGAATATTTCACAAAATGGGTTGAGGCCATGCCAACTTTAACAACACGACAGCCACCACAACCCTCTTTTTCTTTAACCATGTTATCTCTCAAATCAGAGTTCTGAAACAATTGGTCTCTGACCATGGAAGACATTTTGAAGATGAGATATGGCGTGAGTTATCCTCACTGTTGGGTTTTGAGCACCAATATTCCTCCTCCTATTACCCCCAAGGTAATGGCCAAGTTGAAGCAGTCAATAAAATCCTTAAAACCATGCTTCAACGGACGTTAGATAAGAAGAAAACCAACTGGCACCTTATGCTCTTCCCTGCTTTGTGGGCCTATAGAATTTATATTAAAACTGCCACCGGGTTAACTCCTTTCCACCTTGTTTTCAGAGAGGAGGCAGTTTTACCAATCGAGTGTGAAATCCATTCCCTTCATCTAGCCATCGAACTTCTCCCTGAACCCAACCTTTAGAAAAAAAACTTATCATGCTTTAGCGCACTTCCAAAGACCGTCATGTTGCATTTCAAACCATCGAAGCAGCTAAGAATCGCACCAAAGATTAGTATGACCGAAAATTCCACCCTCATACTTTTCATGAAGGTGATCTCGTTCTGGTGTATGACCAAGCCCATGATGTCCTCGGTCATGGGAATTTTGACTCATTATGGCTAGGCCCTTACATCATCAGTAAGGATTTAGGTAAGGGGGCATACCTCTTAGAGGATTTCCAAGGACACCCCCTTCCTAATCCTCGCAATGCACTCAATCTTAAGAAATATTACCCTTAGTATTTCCTTCCTAAAATGCATGTTCTATTTCTTATAGGTAGCCATCTCGTGATATTATGTGATTTGATACTTCACCAAGACACATTTTTTCCAAGAAGCGTCACCTCACCACTTCTCAAATTCAAATTTATTCGCATGCAACACTTGTACTTGGGGCACCAATTTGCCTCCATACTTGTCCATGCTCATGTCAATTTTTGTCGTGAGTAACCATATTGTACTCATGTCTTTATGGTCCCCACCAGACCTTTTCTGTGTGGTAGCATCATCAAGTCACCCTTGTTTAGTGCATTCAATTTGATTCATCATCGCATGCATGGAGTCTATCCCGAGTCCCTTTGTATCTCGCTATAGTCCTCCATCCTTCATTGCTTGGTTCCTCTCTCATGTCGCACATTATGGCCTTCATTCCTACTTTCCCCTATTCCCTGTGATATTGTGTCAGATGCTACCAGGTCATCCATGCCCTTTATGCTCTAACAAGAGAAGTCGTCTTTCTGCTACTCAAGACGCCCCATTTCATCATCATCCTTGGTTTCAGTATGTCAATCGTTCTACTATTTTCTGTCGTGCCTTAGTTGAGGATCCCTTATTTCCTCACCTATGGTAGACCTCCTTCTGTCGACATCAGATCATTCATTCCAGAAGATAGTTCTAGAGGGAGGTGTACCTTGGTTCTAGCTTCCACTCTTTTTCAGTTCCTCGAATCAAGCAAAGGGACTCCTTATTTCCCTTTGACTTGATTGTTTCTCTGCTCCAGCTCCTTACAGCATGATCGAGATCTGTATACTTGATGGTTCAGTGATGCAGTAGATTGTATTGGTGATGCTCGGGTACGTGTGAGATGTTTCTGACCTCATGAGGGGATGGCCCTTTAGGTAGCCCCCCACATGCCTAGATGACCTTTTCATCACAGCCTTTTGATGTAGCTCCATAGATTTTATGATGTCGGCCTCAGCCGCTTGCAAGGCCTTTTATTTTTCATGTATCAGTCAGATTTTTAGAGCCCTTTCCTATTTACAGGGGCACTTTGGTTGTACTTATGTCTCATGTACTCAGATATTATTGTATAAGTTCTGGATATTATCCCAGGCACAGTATGTATGTGATATTCATTATCATGTTTTTATCTAGCTCATATTTATTCTATCATGTACTATATAGTTCAGTCCCTTGTTTACTGGACACATTATTCTTTGTACTTTGTCTCATAGGGCATAGGTATGCCTCCCCCACCACCTATAGCACAGGTACTCACTCATAAATGAGGCTTGTCACACCTGTAAGTCTAACCTCTTCAGGGTCTAGTCCTCTAGCGCTTTGGTCTACCTTATATTTCTCTCTCTCTGACTTTCCCTTCGGTGTCTAGTGATTGAGTTCTTATAACGTACTTCAGTCATACGATTAGCTCGCACGCTGGGGGGAAATATGTTACACCATATTTTGGTCATCTAACCTGTTACTCTTAGATGGACCAAAGTACACCATGTAAGACCAAGTTTACCCTAAGTAAAATTGCTTTCACTATGAAAAATAACTTAGTAATCCTCATTTATTAAGTTGTTTATGGTATAAACATGAAACCCCATGAGGAAATATTAAATAAATCCACATTTGTTTGATTTTCCTCAAGGAATAATTAGTTAAACAGCACTTTAATTAATATTCCTAGTCATATTTAACCCAAAATAGGAAAATTAATTAGATAAATAATTATTTATCTTATTAGTTTCTAGGAATAATTATTTAAACCTTCTTTAAATAATATTCCTTGTTAAATTTGACCAAATCATTTATAAATAATTGAATAAATCATTATTTATTTGATTATTACTCAACCACATCCTTAAAATAATAAATAAATCGTTTATTTATTTATTATTTACAAATAAAGGGATTTGACCAAAGTAAAATTCTTTTTCCCTCCAACAAATATAATAAAATTTTCCATAAAAGTTGGATCTTGATTTGGTTAATAATATTTTAATTATGTACCAATATATAGACTAACTCAATATTTTGTTATAAATAGAAGTGTTTTTCCATTCACTCACTACCTTTTGTTGCCTAAAGATCACTCTGGATCTATACTTTTGGTCTGACTTTGATCCACCATCATTATCATATTTTGCTACCATTTTTCTTATGAGCTCCCTTTTAGTTCCATTTTTGTCTGGGTTTTCTACACCATCAAGAGAGAGAGAGATTTTAGATCTGAAGTGTTGAGGACTTACAAGAACCCATCTCATTGAGGGGGACTGAAGTGTCAAAAATTACAAAAAAATCTTTAAAACATTCTTGTCTTGTCTATTGGATGCATTGAGCAACTCTTTCTTTTATTTACAGCTTAATTATATTTTGTTGCATAGATCTAGATTTTGCAGCATTTATCTTGGTCAACTAATTGCAGATCTAAAGAAATTGGCAGCCATCTTTACTTTTAGGGTTGTTTGCTATGCACGGCTAAAGTGAGTGTTTTTTGTACACTCTGATACCATGTAGAAATTTCTAAATCTTAATTCCTATGCAAAAATTATTTATGTTAATCTAGTTAAGCTTCTCCTACTTATACAAGTTATCAACTAAATAAATTCAAGTCAACATCAAAGAAAAACACATAATAGATTTCTACCAATTCAGATCTAGAATAAGCACATGCACACAGAGACAAAGTGACATGGTTAATTGTGGACAAACTGTCCCCAGAAAAACCCAATGTGGGAAAACCGGTCTCTAGATGCTGGAGGGCTCTATTATTAAGAATATTTCTGAATACACAACTCTGGGTTCCATATCTGGAAAACCCTATAGAGAAAACTCTAGATCTACAACACCCAACTGATCTAAGAACAACAATACTGACTAATCCACACCCTCAAATGGAATTTATAGAACTCAGCCAGATCTAGGCCTAGAAATCCCAAATCTTCCCATGAAAGACATTGCATCAGCCTCTGAAGGCCTCCAAATGGTCAGTGTTGTCACTGGAAGGGACAGGTTTACCCTAGACTGGGTGACGTAGTCACTACACTGCCTCTAAGGGTCTCTGCGTAACCCTGAAGGGTTTCCTGAAAATCACGTTGTCCTTGTTGTTGTTGCTGCCGTCTGCTGCTGCTGCTACTATCGTCTGTTATTTCTGCTGCTGCTACTATTGTTGCCCTTTGTTTTTGCTACTGCTGCTACCTTCCTCTGCGTTGTCTTTCCTGATCTATTCTCTTCTTCTTGTGTATTCTAGACCCCAGGATCAAATCATCCCCTTGGTATAAATTTCCCTCTCTGCAACTGAAACACTTGAGAATTCTTAACAACCGTGCCCTAGAATCTCAACTTAGCTTCAGTGCTCTGCCTCTATGTGTCTTACAAATGACCCCAAGCCTTTCCTTTATACTTTTCTCATTGACAAATCCATGGCCAAGATTAAATATTTATCAATGGTTAAGATTAAAAGAAAGCTTGATCTGTGAGAAGTAAGGTAATTTCATCACATGTTTAATTAAATTCACTTTAATTATTTTATTTTCCTAAGTTTTAAATTAGGAAATACATTAAAATAATTAATTAATTTAATATCTCCTAAACCAGATGAAATTTCCCAAATCCATTTCTGGGTCTTATAGATCAGGTGAACTCTAGTCCTTCCTAAAAATTTGGGACCTAGAGCACTACTGATGCTACCCCAAATACACAAAACCTCAACACTCCCTCTTAGCATCAAGGGTGTGCTCTAGCAATACATCACACTTATGCATTACATGATTTTGGGCACTGGTTCTGTGCTGCTGAAGCTTGGCCTCCTACCACTCAACTCTACACTACTACTGCCATTATGTATTGCTGCCCATGACTCTGCCACTTCCACTACAACCACTTTACTGTAGCTCCCTCTCAATATGATGCATCTGTGCTTCTCATAGCACTGCCACTACTAATCTGCTCCACTGCAACTTTAGTTTTGAGAGAAACAACTGAATCTCCTGCCCAATATTTGACAAACAATACAGATGGGTTGCATCCTCATCAGTGAAGCTCCATAGGCTACAGATATGTGTTTGCATCTAAATAACGATGCATAGCTACAACTCTGCATGCGTAATCAGACTCTCTCTGCACTACTGAAGTCACATCAGCTCCTTGTGCTAAAATCTATCACATTGCTACTGCACTGTGTTGTCCCTTTAAAGCTCTCTGCGTTGTTGCATCTCTGCACTGCGTAAGCAGTACTGCACTACGTTGTTGAAGTCACATCAACCTCTATGTTGCTACTTCTTCTACGCTGCTGCTTCTATGCTCTGCACTACTCCTCCCAGCCTCTAGATCTGCCTCTATTATGCCTCATCTATGATCTATGCACCCACTTCTCCACTTGTCCTGATACTGTCTTAAAGTCGTCATAGCTCACTTGTGATCCAAGAGATGAGTTGCTCAAGGATCCCGCCTTACTTCCATGTAGCTCCTCTACATGTCCATCTCACCCCACCTTCGTGGTTCATGAGCACTCATGGCTACATCATCTCCTGACCCATCATCTGCCACCACTGCTTTGGAGGAAGATGCTTCCTTGTTCTTCTTCTTTTCTGGACAATGGTTGTCAAAATGTCCCATTTCACCACACTGGAAACACTTGATCTTATAAATATCCTTCTTCTTCTTCGACTGCTTCTTCGATGCCAAGGCTGCATCTTCCTCCTCTTCCTTCTTAACCTTTCTCAACGCAGGGTTGTGCTGCTTCTTGGTGAACCTTCGTAGTTCTTCTTGCCGCAGGATCGACCATAAGTTGTCCCAATCTGGGAGGTCCGCTCTATCCAAGATACTTTGGAAAAAGGTTTCCCACTCATCCGTGACTTCATTGAGGGCAGTCCTAACTATCACAACGTCATCTATGGTTGCACCCGTTGCAGTCAATTGATCCCTGATTGACTGCAATCTGAAGAGGAAATGCTTGATGTCTTCTCCCTTGGTCATCATGAATGACCTCATTTGGGCCTCCAACAACATCTTTCTTTGGACTAATTTTCCCTCATATAGGGCAGTTAAGGCCTTCAACATCTCATTAGCTTTCCTCTTCTCAGCTATGTGTGGCACAATATGATCCTTGATACTATCCATTATTAGCTGCTTGGCATGCCCAACAGCTTCTCTATGATTCCTTAGGAGATCTACATTTGTTGGTGTGGCTAGGGTCTACTCTACATGGTCTCTTAGATCGTATGCCTCACGGACAATCAGTATCCTTTCTCTCCACACTGAAAATTTTGAGAGGCCCTCTAGCCTATCCTAATCATGCAGTCCATGAGGAGCCATGTGCTCAGAATGTGTCAGAGCTCCTCTTCTCTACACTAGAGATCTTGGATCTAGGGTCCTTTACGAACTAGGCACCCTTTGCTCACTCCGACACTTGATTTCCCTCCTTGGAAATCTACCAAATCAACTATGATTCAAATTCTTCTTTGATCCTCTGACCAAACTGCAAGTTTCCTTTAGCAAGAAACTCTCTACGAAGTTGATACCTTCCCAATCTTTGTCACTTGTGCTAAGGCTAAAGATCTGAAAATTTCAGAAATTTAACTCCACTAGCTCTTCTGAATTTTCTACAACTTTTCTATAGAATTTTTCTGGATTTGACAGATTCATATATGAATCACACTGGTTGGCTTCAGACCTAACTAGCGCTATTTATGAGCTACCTCTGTGCAGTAATTGCGTGGGCTTGCTAGGACACAGCGCCGGATAGCGTAACCCTTTCCTCTACGTGAATATCCTCCTGAAAATTATGTTGTCCCTTCAGATATACTTTTCTGCTACCTTTCCAACTGCTTTCTATAGCTAGATCTTTCAGATTCTTCAGCTGGTGACCCTTCTAGATCTGTAATTCCTCTCATACCATGTAGAAATTTTTGAATCTTAATTCTTATGCAGAAATTACTTATGTTAATTCGATTAATATTCTCCTACTTATAAAAATTTATCAATTGAATAAATTCAAGACCAACAATACTGATTGGTCCACACCCTCAAACGGGATTTACAGAACTCAACTAGATCTAGGCCTAGAAACCCTAGATCTGCCCCTAAAAGACACTGCGTCAACATATGAAGGCCCCCAAATGCTTAGTGTTGTCACTGGAAGGGACTGAGTTACCCCAGACCGGGTGACACAGTCACTACGTTTCCCCTAGAGGTCTCTGCATAACCCCATGAAGGGTTTCTTAAAAATCACGTTTTCCTTGTTGTTGTTTCTGTTGTTATTGATGTTGTTTTTGTCATCTATTGCTGCTGCTGCTACCGTCTACTGTTGTTGTCATTTGTTGTTGCTGCTGCTGCCTTACTCTACGATGTCTTTCCTAATCTCTTCTCTTCTTATTGTGTATTATAGACCCTGGGATCAGATCATCCCCTTGGTATAAATTCCCCTCTCTATAACTGAAGCACTTGATAATTCTTAGCAACCCCACCCTAGAATCTCAGCTTAGCTTCAGTGCTCTACCTCTGTGTGTCTTACAAATGACCCCAAGCCTTTCCTTTATACTTTTCTCGTTGACAAATCAACGGCCAAGATTAAATCTTTAATCAATGGCTAAGATTAAAAGAAAGCTTGATCCGTGTGACTTAAGACAATTTTATCACATGTTTAATTAAATTCACTTTAATTATTTTATTTTCCTAAGTTTTAACTTAGGAAATACATTAAAATAATTAATTAATTTAATATCTCCTAAACCAGATGAAATTTCCCAAATCCATTTATGGGTCTCATAGATCATGTGAACTCTAGTCCTTCCTCAAAATTTGGGACCTAGAGCACAACTGATGCTACCCAAAATATGCAAAATCTCAACAATATGGGAGGTATTAGATGGACCAAAGTACACCATGTAAGACCAATTTTACCCTAAGTAAAATAGGTTTCACTATGAAAAGTAACTTAGTAATCCTCATTTACTAAGTGTTTTATGGTCTAAACAGGAAACCCTATGAGGAAATATTAAATAAATCCACATTTGTTTGATCTTCCTCAAGGAATAATTAGTTAAACAGCAGTTTAATCAATATTCCTGGTCATATTTAACCCAAAACATGAAAATTAATTAGATAAATCATTATTTATCTTATTATTTTCTAGGAATAATTATTTAAACCTTATTAAAATAATATTCCTTGTTAAATTTGACCAAATTGTTTAAAAATAATTGAATAAATCATTATTTATTTGATTATTACTCAACCACATCCTTAAAATAATAAATAAATCATTTATTTATTTATTATTTACAAAAAAGGGATTTGACCAAAGTCAAATTATTTTTCCCTCCAACAAATATAATAAAATATTCCATAAAAGTTGGATCTTGATTTGGTTAATAATATTTTAATTATGCACCAATATCTAGACTAACTCAATATTTTGTTATAAATAGAAGGGTTTTTCCATTCATTCTGTTGGTCGGCTTAATTGTCGGATTAAACCTCTCAATATTAATTATCAATCCGAGAGTCGTAAATGCGAGTTGTACTGCGCATTGGCTCAGCTTAATGGTCAGAGTATAAATATATTCCTTTGTAATATAAACTATGTACAGGAATGAAACACACATTTGATCGCAAATAAATAATCTTGGAAATGAAACTTACTGAACTAATTCTTATCAAGCAAACTCCATACTGCAATTAAACTACAAAGTAATCCTCGAGCTTGTAACATTATCGCACTCGCATTCTACTTTTTAAATCTCCTATGATATCTTGAAAACCTTGATTTATTTGTTCCTCTCATTAACTTGAAATTAACACTTGAAACTAATCCTGAGATAAGAAAAAACATCACACATTATTCTAATTAAACTAACTAGAAATACTCTTCATAATAAATTCAAGATTCAAATTTACAAAGGACAATTCTATCTATTGCTAGAAGAAACCATTTCACTCTATAAAATAACACTTAAAAATCCCATTTAAAGATCACATTGCAAATGACCTATGATAAACCTTCTAATTAAATATTTTAACCTAAGTGAAAAAAATTATTCAAAAACAAGCTCACTCTTCGAAATAAAATCATGTAATTGGATCACACTACATTCGAATTGCTCTCTCTACCTGCACAATCAAATCTACATTCCAACTTGCTATTACAAGGAAATGATTACACTACGAAAACAAGAGAGAATATAATTAGAAAGAGATCTAAGACGAAAAATTCTAATTAAAAGAGATCTAATTATTGAGTGAAGTCATGGGTAAACAAATCAAATGCGCATTTAAATACTGCAAACATTCAAAGAAATTAAGTAATGCAAACCAAACGCAAACTCAAAGCATTAAATATGTTCTCATTCCATATTCAAATTCAAACTATTAAATTGTTCTAATTCCATATTCAATTTCAGAAATCATGATAATTATATTCCTATCTCCCATTATATTAGATTTAATAAGAGTAAAATATATTTCAACTCAAAATAAAATTATGTAATGAGTAATAATTTTTTAGACCATTAACTTGTGCAATACAAAGATGACTGAAATTATTTGGAGTTGAACCACACCTACCAAAAATTCACACATTCATACAGAAATCAGAAACTACACACACATCTACTTATCTCCTGATGATTGATAAGCTTAACTCCAGAGGTGGTGGGCCCCCTCATGCCTGGAGTAAGCCGAATTATTACAATGGATGAAAGCTTTTTAAAACATCAAAGACTGGAATTTTTAATGAATCATGGCACAACGCTACTGCTCAAAACATGAAAGCAAAGATGTATATTGAAAAGAGAATTTGGTAATCGATTTATACAAATCACAGCAATACCTCTATCGATATTACATTTCTCTGCAAATTAGATGCTAATCGTACATCTCAAAAATTTGACCTCTGATAAATTCCGGCTCTACATCTAAGAAAATCGACCTTACATCTCCGAAAATTAATGGCTTTTCTACATCTGAGAAATTCCACTGTCTACTTGACGGACTAACTACTTTCTACCTCTGAGAAATCCCTCTAATTAGTGCACATCCCTCTGCCTTTATAGCAACAGCACTCTTGATTAGATGGATCGATGGTTACATGGGATACAATTTTAGGAGATTTCATCAATACAAATTAAACAAAATCAAAACAATAAGATTTAATTCCCAATTTAGTTTTGAGCTGGTGCGATCGGGCCTCTAGAAGACTTTGATCCTTATGCCTTGCTGGCAGAGACAACACACATTCGGTAACCTTCATTTGGGTGAGAACAATTTCTATTGCAACAAGCAGGAAAACTACGCATTCATTGTCACCACTCATTCCAGCGGCTGAGGCCGGCTAGGGTGCCTACAAAACTGGAGCTCACGTGCATTGTTGGCTCCAAATATTTGTTGTGACAAGAGCTATGTAGTTGTATGGTTTGACTGCAAACCCAACTTCACTTCCAACACTTCCTACAATCCTAGCACCTTCATGATTGCCAGTTTTGCATTGTCTAATGCTGATCAATCTCATCCTCGTATCGATCGTAAATTTTGGGCACTGAAAAATCAACCACATAGCAGGAATAAAGTACTGTAAGAAAATTACAACAACTAATAATCACTGACACAACATATATGCATGCAAAAACCAAGAAAAAACTCTTTGTGTGCCTAACAGATGAAACTTAGCATATAAAATCTGAAAAACGATTTGCTTCAGCTCTGATAACAAAGGTCGTATTGAAAATTTCTTCTTCAGGAACCAGTTAGCACAATCACAAATGTCGTGCCATAGAGGGATATAGTCCAGCGCGATTTCCAGTACTAGTGTCTATGGCGAAAATGTTTGACACCAATCTGAATGTTAGTTCTTCACACTCGGCCTGTTCATGCATCAAGAGTAGTAGTACAGTGCAATTTCTTCCATGCGTAATGATTTCGTCTCCTTGTCCCCTCACTCTATCGAGCTGCGCGATTGTTTTCTGTTTGAGAGTTTAGAAGCCCATCGACCAGCATCTTCTCGATGACCCATTGACTCTCTGGAGTAGTGGAGTGCCCGGATTTTGAGTAAAAATAAGTGTAGTTCAATCATTTTTACATTCACTTCAATGCATTCGTATCCCTAAAAATATTGAGCATTATTCATTATGCCAATGGTGTGACTTTTTTTAAACCTCAAGAATCAGCGAGTCATCAACACCATTCTTGTGACAATGGAGGTGCGATGAATCAAACTCAAAACATTATCAAAACATTCTCAACAAAAGAGCATTCAACATTTACTCAAGCATTCTCAAAGCTGAAGGATGATCCATGTTCCATAAATCATAAGCTACATCTTCCATGTCCAGATCAAGTTTAGCATGGTTAAGTCGACTATCCAATATACATTTTGAAGCTTTCATAGCATCAACCCAGTTTTCATTCAATATTATTTGGAAATATTTTTTTCAAATAAACTGATGTTCAACTCAAATAATGTGACAATGTTGATGCTAAAAATGAGACTACAAGTGTAACATGGGACAAAGAAGATAAGCTTAACCCTGGTTTTTCCAAGGATAGATAATTTTCCACCAAGAAGTCACTTATTAATTAAAGTATTACACAAAAATACCTTCCAAAATAATGAACAAAAAGAATTTACAAATAAATATTTATTGTTCCTAATGCCTCTAATTAACAACATAGTAGGTTTAATAATGATTAAAACACTAGGTACAAGCACAAAATTTATCTGATAAAAATTGTGAAAACATGGAAAAAAATGCAGCTCAACATCCCCCCATGCTAAACTTCTTGCATGTCCTTGTGCAACCCAAAATTATAAGATGATGAAATAAGGTAGGGAAAATATCAGTAAAGATTTTAGAAAGTAAACATGAATATGTATGATGTTGTAATGCATTTATTTTCCTGCAACATTACCAGCTAAAACCATGTGAAATGATAAAACAAGATCAGGTACCGAAAGTAGACATGATGGAGAAAATATTGTTTGCACATACCTGTTACCTTGTCCCAAATGAATTCCATATTTTGTTTATGCCCAAATTCTTATGATGAAAATCAAATTTTGTTGAAAAAGTGCAGTTTCAAAAAGATACACACAAGATTTCTGCACCTATTATAACAATCTTATACCTAGGTCATGCAGCACATATTTAGAGGCAACTACAATCAATACGCATTGTCAGCAACCAACACCTTGTGAGTAGTCATCATTGATTATTTCATCACTCTGAATACCATGATAATTAAAGTGAGTTATGATACCAATCAGCAACCTCTTTATTGAACACTCTAAATTATGTTGTCATCCGGATTCAAAAATAAATTTCTTCTTAATCCAGTACAAAGAATTACCTTCACTAAGGGTACCACATCATTAAAGATTATTCAATTTTTGAAATATAGAACTCAAAGCATCATGTTTAAATCATCTTAAAACCATTCTCCAAGAAAAAGGATGAGTATCAGGGAAAGAGAAGGATAACCAAGAAAATCATAGTATGAAGTTAACTTTAATACCACAGACATGGCCCTGCTGCCCGCGAGTGTCCCTATCCTTGACAGGGATGTCTTTTAACCTAGCGAAATTTCAGTATCCCACTTACTAGATATAGATTCAGAGTTAGCTTATTTGACTCTTTAGATGAAGGCCATTGTCCTAGCTTGGTAACCAGTTGATGGTAGCGCCACTCACAAGAAGTAACATGAATGAACAGGTCGGCTCGTGATGAGACCTCCTGTCTTCCAGCTTTTTGGCTAAGAGCCATTACTCTGGCTTGGTGACCAGGAGAAGTAATGTCATGCATGCTAGGTCTCATGATCGTGGTAGGTTGGCTCATCACGAGACCTCCTATCCTTCCCTAAATATTTATAAGCTCTTATTATAATTAACCTTAAAGGTTACGTAATAAGCGGGGAGACAAATCTACTCCTTAAAAGTACAGGATGGCGTGAAAAGTTTTTAAGGACTAATCATTGCTGGATAATTCCTCTACCCTACATAATTGTTAAAGATATCCCAGACAATGACTAAAATATTCTTTGAGTTAAGAATGCTAGTGTTCTCCCAAATATCTCATTACGATCTTTGCAAGAGTGGTCCACCATAGGGGTTTTCCAATAGTACCTTCTAACGGAAACTGAAAATATATATCTGAGATGAAAACTTATTAGAGCGATTAATCATGGTTAATTTTTTCAAAATCATGAGGCGTTAGAGTGAATTTTACTCAACAAGATTTGTCACAAATGTGTGTGTTAACAACTAATGTGGATCAAAAGTAGTTTTAACAGGCATGATTTAAAATTCAAAACCCTAATAGCATTATAACTACTTTATTCATTTATTCTCCTACCCTACTTTGCCCTAAGAGGAAAAATACTCCCGTTTAAGTATAGGAGTACTTCCAATGAAGCCATGTGCATAACAAAATGCTGATTATACTCACTCTTAGTTTAAAAAAAAAGACTTCAAGACATACGAAAGCATGAGAAACTAGTTGCTTCAATTGATATGGTACCAAGAGTTTCTGAATGATGAGGAAATAATATGGCTTGATGACTTCCTGAAACCAGGATTCAATGGAATCCACCTATTTAGGATTCTCCAACTGATGCAAGTCTTCCACATTTTGATAGTCACTCTCTTGGAGGCACAAAGAATCCGGTGAAAGACAAAAGATAAATCCCTCAAGTTCAGGTTCAAATATCTTCTTTTCAAATTGGAAAGAATGGTTCAGAGAGATTCTAGGGTTTTGAGTTTTAACAACATTTTCAAAACAGGTTCTAATGAAAGGTTGCTCCTCTGGTGGTCTTTGAATTTCATCTTCTTGGGGTGAATGTTCTGTGGTAATGGGGGAAGTTTCCAGATTCATTCCCTTTTCCAACATGGAAAGTGTGACATTTTGTTCAATAGGGGAATCAACGGAAAGAATAGGTGGTTCAAACTACTGTGCAACCTCATGGTTTAGATTAGGGTTTAAAATATGGTTTGGGCTAGGGTTTTGGTTAATGCTTGGACTAAGGTTTGGATTTGGATTGGGATTAGGCTTTGGACTAGGGTTAGGTCGAGGTTTTAAATTAGAGTTAGGGGTAGTTCTAGGGTTTGGATTAGGGTTAAGTCTAGGGTACTGTTGGGCCACTAATATGTTATTATTATCACTTTTTAACACCTATTTCATCCATTTCTACTCTTCTTTATCATGTCATTTATCATAATTTATCATATAATTCCATTTTATAATTATTTATGCTCTTATGGATTAGGGTTAGGTCTAGGGTACGAATTAGGGTTAGGGTATGGATGAGGGTTAGGGTAAGGTTGCACATATGGCTGGGACCATGGAGGAGGATAACTTAATGGTGCATTGGAAAGAAATTATGGTTTTTGTTGGTGCTCATATGATTGAATTTTCATGGGATATTGCCCTAGAGAGAAGGATCCAAATGATTCTTGAGACCGTTGAGATATTTGGCTTGAGAATGAGGGCATAGGCGAGGGCCATTGTGGCCATGAAGTAGGATATTCAATTGGAGGAGGATCATAAGTTTTCCATGAAATTCCAGGATTATAAATATGCTGAGGAACCTGCTCAGGAAAATAATCATCATTACAAGTATCAAATAGTGTTGGGTTTTTATTTATACCTAGCCGTTGATTTGATTCCTTACTTGATTCCCTGAGTACCTTTAATAATCATGGCAGTGATGGGAAATGTTCGATTGCATGACCATCCTCACAAATTTTGCAGACTTTTAGATCACCAAGTGGACACTTTCCAAGGCAGTGTTTCGTTTGACAGTTGGCGCAAAGGATAAACAGTGGTTCTTCATCCTTCTCTTCTTCCTAAAAATCATCCTATTTCGAAATCAAAGTTTTAATTATATTAAATGTATGTTCAAGAAAAGTGTTAAATTCTATCCTTATGAATTCTTCATTGGATGACTTGTATGTCTCTTTAGCAGCATGAAAAATCCTCATTGAATGATTCCTCAAAATACCATTTTATTGTTTTCAACAATCCAACTGGTACATTTTGTCATCACATGGATTAGTACACAAGGGTTCTTATAGTACCCAAAAATGATATAATGTTGAATATTGGATTCTAAAGATAAATGAATTTTAAAATCTATTGGCTGAAATAAATCTCACCACACTTGCATGAAAGGAAAATGTTGAATCAAGGTACTATTTAATCTATGAAAAAAAAGCCAATTTCGAAATTAAATGTCTAAAGCTTGCTTGTACTTCTACACATAAAGAAAATAAAATTTCAAGAGATACGCAATATGGCCAGACTTTGGAGCAACCCCACAATAGTGGATGTATGGCTCTTCACTCACGTCTTACCATACACTCCCCGCCCTCTGACATCCTGCAATACCCTTGAAACTCTGTAAGAAAAAATTTACCTGAGCCAAAATACAACTCCCCGACAACGGCGCCAAAATGTTGGTTGGCTTTATTGTCGGATTAAACCTCTCAATATTAATTATCAATCCGGGAGTCGTAAACATGAGTTATACTGTGTATTGGCTCAAATTAATGTTCAGAGTATAAATATATTCCTTTTTAATATAAACTATGTACTGGAATGAAACACACATTTGATCGCAAATAAAAAATCTTGAAAATGAAACTTACTGAACTAATTCTTATCAAGCAAACTCCACACTATAATTAAACTACAAATAAATCCTCGATCTTGTAACATTCTTGCACTTGCAATCTACTTTTTAAATCTCTTATGATATATTAAAAACCCTAATCTATTTGTTCCTCTCATTAACTTGAAATTAACACTTGAAACTAATCTTGAGATAAGAAAAAATATCACACATTATTCTAATTAAACTAACTAGAAATATTTTTCATAATAAATTCAAGATTCAAATTAACAAAGGACAATTCTATCGATTGCTAGAAGAAACCATTTCACTTTATAAAATAACACTTAAAAATCCCATTTAAAGATCGCATTGAAAATGACCTATGATAAACCTTCTATTTAAATATTTTAATCCAAGTGAAACAAATTATTCAAAAACAAGCTCACTCTTCGAAATCAAATCATGTAACTAGATCACATTGCATTCAAATTTCTCTCTCTGCCTGCACAATCAAATATGCATTCCAACTTTCTCTTACAAGGAAATGATTACACTACGAAAACAAGAGAGAATCTAATTAGAAAGAGATCTAAGACAAGACAAATTCTAATTAAAAGAGATCTAATTATTGACTGAAGTCATGGGTAAACAATTCAAATGCGCATTGAAATCCTGCAAACATTCAAAGAAATTAAGTAATGCAAACCAAACTCAAACTCAATGCATTAAATTTGTTCTCATTCCATATTCAAATTCAAACTATTAAAATATGTTCTAATTCCATATTCAATTTCAAAAATCATGATCATTATATTCCTATCTCCCATTACATTCGATTTAATAAGAGGAAAATATATTGCAACTCAAAAGAAAATTATGTAATGAGTAATAGTTCTTTAGAACATTAACTTGCGCAATACAAAGATGACTGAAATTATTTGGATTTGAACCACACCTACCAAAAATTCACACATTCATACAGAAACCGGAAACTACGCACACATATGCTTATCTCCTATTGATTGATAAGCTTAGCTCCAGATGTGGTGGGCCCTCCCACACCTGGAGTAAGCCGAATTACTGCAATGGATGAAATCTTTTTAAAACATCAAATACTAGAATTCGTAATGAATCATGGCACAACGCTACTGCTCAAAACATGAAAGAAATGATGTATATTGAAAAGAGAATTTGATAATCGATTTATAAAAATCACAGCAATCCCTCTATCGATATTACATTTCTCTACAAATTAGATGCCAATCCTACATCTCAGAAATTTGACCTCTAAGAAATTTCGAAGCTACGTCTGAGCAAATCGACCTTACATCTCCGAAAATAATTTTCTTTTCTACATCTAAGAAATTCTACTGCCTACTTGACGAACTAACTCCTTTCTGCCTCTGAGAAATCCCTCCTCTAATTAGTGCGCAACCCTCTGCCTTTATAGTAGTAGCGCTCTTGATTAGATGGATCGATGGTTACATGGGATACAATTTTAGGAGATTTCATCAATACGAATTAAACAAAATCAGAACAATAAGATTTAATTCCAAATTTAGTTTTGAGCTAGTGTGATCTGGCTTCTGGGAGACTTTGATCCTTATGCCTTGCTGGCAGAGACAATACACATCCAGCAACCTTCATTTGGGTGAGAATGATTTCTGTTGCAACAAGCAAGCAAACTACGCATTCGTTGTCACCATGCATTCTAGCGGATGAGGCCAGCTAGGGCGCCTACAAACCTGGAACTCACGTGCGTTTTTGGCTCCAGATATTTGTTGTGACAAGAGCTACGTAGATGTATGGTTTGACTGCAAACCCAACTTCACTTCCAATGCTTCCTACAATTTCAGCACCTTCGTGATTGTCAGTTCTGCATTGTCTAATTCTGATCAATCTCGTCCTCGTATCGATCGTATATTTTGGGCATTATAAAAGAAACCACATAACAGGAGTAAAGTGGTGTAAGAAAATTACACCAAATACTAATCACTGACACAACAGATATGCATGCAATAACTAAGAAAAATCTCTTTGCATGTCTAACTGATAAAACTTAGCATATAAAATTTGAAAAATGATTGGCGTCAGCTCTGATAACAAAGGTCGTATTGAAAATTGCTTCTTCAGGAACCAACTAGCACAATCAAAAATGTCATGCCATAGAGGGATATAGTCCAGCACGATTTCTAGTACTAGTGTCTATGGTGGAAATTTTTGACACCAACCTGCGTGTTAGTTCTTCACACTCGATCTGTTCATTCATCAAGAGTAGTAGTATAGTGCAATTTCTTCCCTGTGTAATTATTTCATCTCCTTATCCCCTCACTCTATCGAGTTGCGCGATTATGTTCTGTTTGAGAGTTTAGAAGCTGATCGACCAATAGCTTATCGATGACCCATTGACTCACTGGAGCGGTGGAGTGCCTGGATTTTGAGTTAAAATAAGTTTATTTCAATCATTTTTACATTCACTTAAATGCATTCGTCTCACTAAAAATATTAGGCATTATTCCTTACGCCAATGGTGTGACTTTTTTTAAACCTCAGGAATCAGTGAGTCATCAACACCATTCTTGTGACAATGGAGGTGCAATGAATCAAACTCAAAACATTCTCAACAAAATAGCATTCATCATTTGCTCAAACATTCTCAAAGCTGAAGGATGATCCATGTTCCATAAATCATAAGCTGCATCTTCCATGTCCAGATCAAGTTTAGCATGGTTAAATCGACTAGCCAATATACATTCTGAAGCTTTCATAGCATCAACCCAATTTTCATTCAATATTTTTTGGAAATATTTTTTTCAAATAAATTGATGTTGAACTCAAAGAATGTGACAATGTTGATGCTAAAAATGATACTACAAGTGTAACAGGGGAAAAAGAAGATAAGCTTAACCTCGCTTTTGCCAAGGATAGAGAATCTGCCACCAAGAAAGCACTTATTAATGAAAGTATTACACACAAATACCTTCCAAACTAATGAACAAAAGGAATTTACAAATAAATATTTATTGTTCCTAATGCCTCTAGTTAACAACATAGCAGGTTTAATAATGATTAAAACACTAGGTACAAGCACAAAATTTATCTGATAAAAATCTTGAAAACATGGACAAAAATGCAGCTCAACACACTTACTACCTTTTGTTGCCTAAATATCACTCTGGATCTATACTTTTGGTCTAACATTGATCCACCATCATTGTCAACTGTGTACACACCTTCCTCGTATTGGACCCGTGTATAGATTTGTAAATAATTCAAGACTACGTAATACTTCAGAACTTCAAACTTACTCAGATCATACCCTTAACTGCAACAAACATGTGCCAGACCACAAATTTAAACATCTCATAAACAGATCATGCAAATACATAGTCATTTCAGGTCTAAAGATCTTGATCCATCATTGTATTCATGGGTGCATCATTATTTTAGATCTATCAATCAAATATAGCCCATACCATGCAAATATACTTCAGATTAAAGTATTCATTCATTAACCTCACTCATACACACTTAGCACTTTCATTTTCACTTCCTTATATAGTTTAAGTGTTAGCCAATACCATGATCCAAAACCACAGAAGTTTCGATGGTATTCTTGGACGGGATCAATTAACTATTACTACGCTCAATATTGTGGGATAATACCATGGTAAATACCCATGGTATTATAAAATTAGTGCACTATCACATACGCAACTTTGTTTCTTCGTACTCACGTGTATACGTGACTTTGACTTCACTAACTCGCGTATAGATCTTCAATTATTTATTTTTAACCATCTTCTGATTCTGATCTGTAAGCCTTTGTCCCAACTTTATTTCATTATGTTCCATCACTTTGTCACCTCCAAATTCATCCAGTTACCATACAATTGGTCTTTTACAAGAGGTTCTCCATCAAGGACAACACATGTATCATAATGCAAACAATCTCCCCCTTTGGACTTGATGGAAACCATGTTGGTGTTTGATCACCACATATTGTAGATACGTGTTAGACACATCAACATAAGAATCATTCAAAACACCAAGTTACTCTCCCCCTTTGACATCAAGGGAAAAGATCAGACCAATGTTGAAACAATGTTTCTCTTTCCTTGTAGTTACAAGAGCTATGTAGATATGATCTACACTATACTTACCATGCTCCCCACGAGCACATGCTAAATCTTCAAATAGATTTTCAATGAAGTACATGACTCTATAACTAAACATAGTATGATCTTTCCTATCACCAAGGACTCATACTTACATCAATCATCGAACCAAGTGGGATTACATATTTGACACAGCTATCCAACTAAGTGGGATGGCCTCAAATTCCATAGATGACTGAATATGACAATTATTACATCATAGGTCTCAAAATGACCTTTTTTTCAAATTAGACATATGACATTTATAACCAAGACCAAAGATCCTCAATAGAGAGAGATCATCGAACAAAATTCAGCAACCATTATACACATAATTCCAACAATGCATTATAATCTGTCAGGCTAATGCTCCCCCTTAACTTGTGCTACCTGTTCACTGTCAAATCTGGCCATAATAACTCACTCATCAAAGCATATTCATAAATCGGATAATCATCAATGTGAAAATCATAACTCAATTAGCATATCAACAGACTGTAACCATCAACATCAGACTAAGAAAATTAAATCATAACTGTCAGCAGCATGTCAGAATCTATTCTTGAGTCTGTCCCCCTGTTTTTCTAATCAGAGAAAAACATACGCAAGTGTCTTCAAAGGAACTCGCATATATATGCTACTTTAGTTCATCCAAACCACATCCGAAAAGTGAAATACTGAAAATTTCATAGCTTCATCTCCCCCTGATCTTGTACAATCTGTGGTGAGCCCTGGTATTGCACCAACAGTGCTATAACTCCCAGGGGCTGCCCTACTTTACTTTATCAGCCTGGGGTTCGTACAAACTTGGAGGTGATAGTGTTATATATATATATATATATATATATATATATATATATATATATATCAGATGCATTCTATTAATGTCATCCTCTTCTGCTTTATGAAAGGGTGATATTTCCTAAACTATGATAAAAACTGAAAAGTAAATTGTTGAAAGAAAATGACAGAAAGGAAACTAACTTAATTTGCAGAAAGGAAATGCCAGAAATGAAAATAATTTAATGTGCAGAAAGTAAATGACAGAAAGAAACTAAATTAAATTTCTAAAAATAAATGGCAGAAATGATACTAATTCTAAACCACACTTAACTTGGACAAACGGCTAAATGCACTCTAATTATCCTATTGTCTATCTACCATGCTTCTATCCATGAAGTTAAGCTATCCATAAGTTAATTATGATTGAAAAAGTTTTGATTTGCATATTGGAGAAAAAAAAGGGATAAAGAGGATAATGGAGGCCTTAACACATGGAACAAGGCTTAGAAGTGGAAAGAGGGGTTTAAACCTTATTAAAACTTTGTTATAGCGCAAAAAAAATTCGAAGAAGAATAATTTGAAAAGTGTGATGGTGGAGATGCGTTGGATAAAAAGTTTTTATGTGTGAAGTACAAAGGGGTAAAACCTGTGATGTGCGAAATATGATGGGAAATAACTGTGAAATGGGAAATGCGATAAGTCAAATCACATGGCAATAGGACAGGTGGCAGAGCGCTTTCGTCATATCACAATCAGCGGAAAGGAGCGGTAAGTGTTAAAGGAAATAAACTAAACAATGTCAAGTGTGAAATGTGACGGGGATAAACATTGCGATTTTTGATGGGTGAGGTGGCGATGGGACTGGAAGCGGAGCGCGATCTCAATATCACAATCGGCAGATAATAGCAGTAAGTCTTAAAAATAAAAAGGAAAATGATGCGAAGTGTGAAGTGCGAAAAGCAACGTGATAAAATCTGTGAAGTGTGAAATGTGATATCGCAATCGCAATATCACAAAGTTGGAGGGATAGCGAAGGTGCGGTTTAGGAAATTTTGTGAAGTGGAAATCGGCAGATAGGAGCGGTAAGTCTTAAAAGAAAAAGGGAAAAGGTGTGAAGTGCGATTGCGATGCAGAAATTGTGGTAACTCGTAAAGGAAAAGGAAAAATGTGTGGTGTGTGAAGTGTGATCGGGAAAAGGGAAAAGGTTGCAATCTGCGATATGCGAGATCGCAATATCACAATCGGCAAAAAGAGCGATAAGTCTTAAAAGGAACCACATGAACACTGCGATCTGCGATGAGCGAAGTACGGTAGCGGGGATTTCAAGGAGGAGGGGCGGAGGTCAAATTTGATTCTTTTTCAAGCACTTTTGCATTAAAATGAATAAGGCAACCGTAACCAATATAAACAAAGGAATAAGGTGAGCTGAAGGGTTTAAATGCTATTAGGGGAAAAAGGTGGGTGTAGAAATTAGAATAAGCGGAGAAAAAGAGGGAATGGAGGGCATGACAGCAATGCCCGGCCTATGATTAAAGAGATGGAAAATGAAGCAGGGAAGCACCACAGAGATTCTATGGGGATTTATCACTAATTCCTGCAAACAACTCTACTATTCTATGCACCAAAAACAGGGAAATTCATGAAAATGCAATACAAAAAGGAGCACTGAAAATGGTAATGCAACTCTACTTTTTAATCTCAGAAATAGTGAACGGAAAGAATTTTTTGGGTTTGTGGGAAGGTTTTCCCTCCTCGAGCCCTATTGACAGAGATGAGAAGGGGCTCTTGATCCACAGGTTTTTGGTTTTCCTCTATTCTGTTACTCTCTTAAGAAAATGGAAAACTACAACAACACATTGAAATCAAAACTAAAAGGAAATGAAACTATTAGAAGAAAAACTAATTGAATGACAGAAATCAGAGAACAAATACAGTAGAGATCCTGAGGCACATGGTTTGGGCCCTAACCCATGAGCCTAGCTCTCTGAAACTTAATTCGGTAAAATTAAATCAGTCTGCTCATTTCATAAAATAATAACCACATACATTTCTAAAAGTTTGATCTCTAAGTAAAATAATAAAAAGCTCAATAGCTTGCAACAAAGTTCCAACTAGAATTGACTCCTTTCTAGCTCTATCTCTACTCCTATTTATTCTATAGGGCAGCTACCAATATCTCCCTACAAAATGGTGATTTATTCCACTTTACTCCAAGTAAAAAATGATTGGGTGCACTCCTCTTTGAGTTGCTTGGCTACCTCTAGAATTGGAATAGATGGAGAGGATCATTGGGATCATTCGATTTCCTTTGAGAGTGAAGGAGGGTTGGAAATCCTTCTACAATTTCTCTTTGTTGTCTCCTCCAAGTCTTTATGATAAAATCCTTATAAAAATGCTAATAATTCATGATTTTCTACACTCAGCCTCATATTAGGCACTTAGAGTATATTAGCCTTAATCGCCACCTATACTAGCATCATAATACCAAATAATAATAAAAAGCAAGAAAAATATATTTAAGAAGGTGAAAAGGTGACCATTAACCCCTCCAAAAATGTCTAATGATGGAGCTCATCATCACGCCCTACTGAATGGTTGCTCATACTCTAAGCAACTAATCCTCCTCATGCATTTCCTTCAAGGCTTTGACAGCCCCCTTGATTTCCTGAGGAAGAAGTGTGGGAGTTTCCCCAAGGGGATAAAAACCATTACTCCTTTTTTCATTCTTCCATTCTCTATCTTGTGTATCTATGTCCTTTTCATCATTCAGCCCCAGCATCAAAGGTGGGTTGAGATTTATTCCCAACCATTGGATTTTTTGGCCTTCATGGCCCTCTTGTATAATGGTGCCCTTTCCAATGCACCAGTCAATCTTTCTGGAGTATGGTACACCCTGTTCTTGAGTTTGTGAGGGAGGTTGTTCCGTATCCTTTGGCTGGCCATCATGCACTCATCCTCTATCTGCCTTGAAACATAATCAAAGTGGCCCATTACTTGTGTTTGATTCTGAAGGTAGCTTTCTACTAGTACAAGGTCCCTTTCAATCTCTTGACCATTAAGGATGACTCCGATTGGGTTGGACAATTCTGGTTTGACATATAAGGGTTCTCTATTTCTTCTTCCCATGACCCTCCATATCTCTTTCACTCTAGTGTCTTCATTCATCATCCAAGATACTAAAGCCATCAACTGCATATCCCCCATTGTAGGATTGGGGTCCCAAGTATCCATATTTGTTAGCACAAGGTTATGCACATAAAACGCTGCCTTCTTCGCCTGATCAACCATGTTAGCTTGCTTGTAGAAATCCATGAATTGCCTACAATTTCTGGCTAGAGTTATGATTTTAAATAAGAACCATTGATACTTGAGGTACGGAACATATGAGTTAGAAGGGAATCTGTGTTGAAGGGATTCTATGCATAAGTCTTCTATGGTGGCTACTTGCTGCCCTTTTTGCTACAATTTCTCCTTCAGTACTACATTCTCTTCCTATGCCTTCTGCAGCTGCTCCTTCAGAACTATTTCTTCGATCCTTTCCTCCTCCCTTGGTGATTCTTCATTGATACTCAGGCTTGTGGGAGTAGTTTCTGGCTCTCTCTAACTTATCCTCTGACTCTTGTCAGCTTTGAAATACATAGAGGTCTGCCTTTTTCTCTTTGTGCTCAGAAGAGCTAAGGTGGAAACTACCTCTTTGTCTTAAGGGAATGTGGTGTTGTGTTGTGAGTCTGCTTGTTGCTCAATTTTTGACACCTCTATGAGTTCTATTGCCATCTCCTCTGTTTTTCATTGGCCCTTTGTTTCTTCCTCTCCTTATTCTAGTTCTTCTTATTCTGGTTCTTCTTCTAGTTGTTTGGGTTTCCATAAAAGCTTCCCTTGGTCCCTTGCTATTGTGTCAGATATGTGATATACTTCGGAAGCTAGCTCGACAACTAGTGATGTTGTTCTACTATTGCTGCTACTGCTATACGTTGTTCAAATACACATCCCACTCTCAGTACTATTGTGCTACGAGCTCCCTTCAGTCTCTTCCCTCAAAAATTATCAATTCACTGGTTTGGATGAGACAATATCTCTTTTTATTAGATTGCGCACCTAACTTTGGAGCACTTATGTAACTAGGCCTCAGCTCTAGTTTTTGTTAGAGACCATTGTTTCCTTCTCTCTATTAAGTCATGATGCACTGTATGTTTCCTCCCCTCGTTCTCCTCTACTCCACTTGATTTAAAATTTTCCTTTTGCATGCCCAGGTGGCGTGACTTTGCAGTTTTCCCTAGTCATACTTCACAATGGTGGACAAGCTAACTGGCCACCTTTCTATCCCTTAAACTCTAAGTCTGCAAATTTAATTACTTCTGGCTATTATGGATGCATAGCGAGGGGTAAGAAGCTATACCAAGGCGTTTGCAGGAGCTGTAATTTGGAGACAAGCCTCTTATATGATGTGTTCTTCCTTATTTTATTTTTTTCTGAGTGAGCAACTTGCTGAATGAGAAACTTTTAGAGTGAACTGCTAATATTTCTTGTGGTTTCTTCCCGTTGTATATGTTGCATGGGGGTGCTCCAGATGCCATGGGTGGCACTCCTGTGTTTCCTGGGGTTTGCTTTATCAGCTCCTCCTTGTTTTTCTTTACAGTCCGTGAACAACTTTTTTTTTAAGGAACTTCCTAATGTTTGTAGTAGTTTGTGGCTTGCTTTCTTTTGCTACATTGTGCTCAGAAATGGAGGAATATGGTGTATGGAGGTGTTGGAAGGAGTTATGGAAATGAATGGAGTGAATGATGGGATGGATGTTAAAATAGGAGGGCAGAGAGATGAATGCTTCAATGAATGGAGTGAATGATGGGATGGATGGTAAAATAGAAGGGGAGAGAAGATGAATGATTCCCTGTGTTTCTAGAAACCATTAATAACCTGCATAATGGAAAACATAGAAAACACAGAGATGCAAATGCAATTTTTGTTTTTGTTTTTGTTTTTTTTTTTAAGAAAGTGGCCTGCCTCCATGGAGGTTTTCAATCCACAAACGTTCCTTGGGCACCTCAAAGAGGTTTTCACCCATGTATCTTTATTCCCTTTTATTTTTTTCTCTTTTTTTTTTTTTTTTGAGCAAGTGAGCTGCCTCTATCGAGGTTTTCAACCCATAAGCTTGCCTTGGGTACCTCAAAGAGGTTTTCGCCCATGGATATTTATTCTTTTTTCTTTCTCTTTTTTTTTTTTTAAGGAGGTGTGGGAAACTATGGAGTTTCCCATCACATACACCTCTCTGCTTATTGAATTAATAAATTCTTCCCTTGAAAAAGGATTCTTGTAGATTTTAATTCTGTAATCATTGAAAAGCAAGGGGATTCCTTCCTCATCTATGGTTCTAATTTGGACTGCGCCATTATCAAAACATGTTTCCACTGTGTAAGGTCAAAACCATCTGTTCATCAACTTTCCTTTGAAATATTTGAACATTGAATCATACGATAGTGCCCAATCTCCTTCTTGGAAGGTCTCTTCTTTGATGTTCTTATCATGCCACACCTTCCTTTGTAGATGAACTACCTCCATGTGAAAAAGTCTGAACTCATCTAATCCATTTAATTGCAGCAACCTCTCTTTCTGGGCATTTATAGATCTAGATTTAATTCAGCTGCAATTCTTAAAGTATTGAATTCAAACTCAATTGAAATTAGAGCCTTCTTACCATAGACTAATTCATAAGGAGTGAATCTTGTTGTTTTCTTCCAAGTAGTGTTGTAGGCCCAAGTAGCTTCTACCAATCTGTCTGCCCAATCTTTTCTATTTTTGCTGAAAAACCTTAGTTACGATGCTCTCTAAAGCTCTGTTAGTTACTTCTACTTGGCCATTTTCCTAAGGGTGATAGGCAGTAGAAGTTCTATGCTTAATCTTGTGCTTCCTCAAAAGACTCTCAATGAGGTGAGAGGTGAATTGTGCTCCCTGATCAGTCAATATTTCTTTGGGGTACCCAAACCTGTAAAACACATTCTCCCTCGAAAATTATGTTACTTTCTCCTCGATTGCTACCTTCACTGCTTTTTTTTCAGCCCACTTTGTCAGGTAATCAAAGCAGACTATGATACACCTCTTTCATCTGGATGGTCGATCGATAGGTCCAACAAAGTCCATACCCCATGATCCAAGTGGATATTGGTGGCCACCTACCTATTCCACTTGGGGCCCCACCATTTTCTCTTTCAGTTTTTCAGTTTTTGCACAACTTACTATTTTTAGTAGTTTTTCGAGTCTAGAACTTCCGGAACCGTTTTGAGGCCCTAAATGACGTTTTTTGGGAATCGCTTCTCTAGAAAATATGATTTGTTCCAATATATATATATATATAGCAGTTGTAGTCCTTGGATAGATATTGCTAATAATGTATCATGTGTGTTAAACAGAGATAGTATGCCAAAGCTACGTCTCCGAGAAGTTGAAACACCAATTTACCCAAACGGGGCCCATAGTTTTGGTGTTTCATCTCCTAAGGTTAGGTTTTTGGATGTTGAGGGTTTCCCATTATTTCTTAATAATAAATAGGCCCTCGAGCCTCATTGTAACATAGTTCAGAGGCCTATAGCCGCAATGTCTCTTCTCAGAGATAAGCTGCCAATGCCCTAGCTAGTTTATTTCCATTATGTTTGTAAGAAAATTTCAGTTCAATATATTTTGATAAAATGGTGTTATTTCCGCTGCATATTTTTATTTATGGTTACATGTGTATTCGATTGTGTTCTTGCATAAATTCAGATCAGTGGTATCAAAGCGGTCTGCTTTTTCTCGATCATTCTTTGCATTTCCCCAATGAGGTCATGGTATAAGGAGTTAGGGCTCGATCTAGTTGAACCTTTGCAAGATCAACCTTGTAAACCCCAACGGCCACCCATGGGGGAAAAAAATAAATATGAGGGAGCAGGAGATCCTATCAAAATATTGCTCAAGGAGGCCCTCGAAAAACAAAGGAACACGATGATGGATAACTTTTCCCAGATCCTTCAACGACTACCCACTGGCAACACATCTGCATCCAGCAGCCACTCTGAAGGTGCGACTCCCTTTAAGGTACAAGTAAACTTTGAAATTCTCATATTTGAGGGTCAAATAGATGCAGATTCCATAGATATATGGTTGAATCTATTAGAATTATATTTCTTGATTCATGACTTTTCTGACTAGTAGAAGATTATTTTTGTACTCCTCAAAGCTACCCTCCATGTCAAGGACTAGTGGGAAACCTACTGTGAGAAAAAGGACGAGACAAAACCTTCTTTGTTCTCATTGTACCCACTTGGAATTCTTTCTGAGACACCATCAAGGAACAATACTATCCCGTGGGGAGCTATGAGGACAAGTACATACAATGGACCACGTTGCGGCAACAAAGGGATCAAGATGTGCATAAAATGACGAATTTTTTCCATACCATGCGCACAAAGTTGGGTTTAAAAGATTTGGAGAAACATTTGGTGCTAAAGTATCGCATTTGTCTACATAGATACATTCAGGAGGAAATGGAGTTCCTTGACATCTCCTCGCTTGGTACGGCATACCGGTATGCTGCCAAGATTGAGCAGAAATTAAAAAAGAAGAAGCGAGAGTTTGGATATGAAAATAAAAAGCAAGGGAAAGGTGCCCCCAAACTATAGAACAAAGGAAAAATCCAAGACATGGTGGCCCAAGAAAACCTGCCAAAGCCACAAGCAAAGAACAACACCAAGAAGCCAAAGAAGGACACGGGAAAGTGGTGTGAGTTCCATAAGAGCTCCAATCACAACACAAGTGAGTGTCGGGCCAAGCAGTCGTTGGTGGTCGAGATGAGATCTTATGAATCAGATGCATGCATTAACTCTGAATGAGAACTTGACAAGGGGAATGACAAAGGGAAACATATTATTGATGCAGAGCCCAACGCCACTATTGCGACCTCGAAGATCAATAAGGAGGAACTAGAAGATCCAGAGGAGGAGAAGCATCTCTTCCACTCCCAGATATGGGTAAATGGTTCCCCACTACAGTTCATTGTCGACAATGGGACCCAAAAGAACCTCATTTCAGCTGACACCGTGAAGCGGTTGGGCTTTCTGACCACAGCACACCCACAACCATACACCATTTCAGTTATGTCTTGAGGAAAGAGAGTTTGTTCCTTTTGGAACAAGGATAGAGAAAGAAGCACAAACCATTATGTACCATCAAGAAAATTGCTCAAACCTTAGGCAAACATCAGCAGTAACATCATGATACTTTTTCAAAACTGAGGTATTAGAAGACTTGCATATCACAAACCTCTTTGGAACTCAGGGGTAGGGAAGCTTAATGTTCTTACCATAACTTAAGGATTTTCCATCACATAACTCTACCCCTTTAAATGAAACCTTGACTGTAGCCATAACAGCTCCAAATCCAGGAAACATGTCTAAAAAAATTCTTAAGAAAGGATATGATGGTTGCAGTCCAAATATACCTAGGTTGTTTGAACTAGCTAGCATTCTGCCACTCCACCAAAGACTTAGAACTGCCAAAATTTGCAATCTTGTTAAAAATACTACTTCATATAGGAAAAACAGTGAAAAGCACTATGCTACTGCCATCACTCCAAGAAACAACTTCGAAAAAAGAAAATACAAAAATCTTGACCAAACAGTAGTAGTCAAAGATAAAACAGTTGGTCATAGGATCTGTTTTGATTTCAGAGTTACCAATACACACCCTTGTGGCAGAAATTTTATCCTTCCTACCCAAGACCATGATATACCAATGATAAATGCTTTTAATCATGTGTATTGGCAAGATGATGTTTTAGGGTATCGCCAAATGATTCCTTTGCAAAGCCAATAGCTCAAAGAATTTTTCAAGTATGCTAGAAGTAGTTCCATTTTCAAAACCAGAATTGCAAAACCACCGGATATCAAAAACATGCTCCTAAAAGCCATATTTCCAGTTCTGAATTTATGCATTCTGACATACCTTGATGATGTCATCATATACTTCAAAAATGACAAAGAATATCTGCATTACTTGAAAAAAATGTACAGCAAAAGAAGGAGTGGAAATCAGAGCTATAAGCAGGTACAGCGGGAAGATACGAGGTTGTTTATAGATTCATGCATGAATCCTTATTTCATGCTTGAAAGAGAAAATTTTCCAAATTTTTCTTTTCAAGAGCTGAGTGGACCAAGAGTGATAGGAGATCCTTATGAAGATAGGATGCTTAAGTTTCACCATTTCCAATATTTCTAAGTTAAAACTTTTTCAATCATTGTATATACCATTGTTTGAAAAATAAATCAAAAAACAGAAAGTTCAAAAAAAATAGAAAAATAGAAAAAGAGGGCGGTTTGAAAAATAGAAAGAAAGCCCCATGTTCAAAAAATATTCATTCAGAAAGCGCGCAAGTCTAAATGCCACTACTAGTGCTCAAATGTCTTGTTTAGTTATCTAGCCTAGTCATAACTGAATATGTTTTAAATTTATTTGCTGATAAGCTAGTGAGAGGAAAATATAGTCAACATTGTGTAAGCTTGACTTATCAAAGAGAGTAGATTAGGAAAAGATACTGGTTCCACATGCTCAAAACATAACCAAAGAGGAAAGCAGGGATGAAAAACAAATTGTGTATCCTAGCCTTGTTTTTCTAGATTTCATTTTATGCAAAATAATATTTGTCTGCAGTTTGTCTTTCATGCCACAAGTACATGACAAATTAGACTGTCTAATCCTGATTTGGTCATTTTTCAATTTCATGTTTTAGATTAGAGAATAAAATCTTGTCAAACAGCTTAACCCTGACAGTCGATCTAGCATAGGTAGAGAAATGAAGGAGTTCAACAGCTTAATCTGAACTCCCGGTGGGTATAAGCGTAGAATTAGATAGTATCATTTTTCAAAAATATTATGTCAAAGGGTTGCTAGTCCAAATTCACCGAAAAGAAGAAAAATTTTTAGGAAATATAGTGGGGTAGGTAGAAATATCGTTGATGCTAATCATGTTGTCAATTTTCAGAAATAGCATCAAGGAAGAAAGAAATTTGCACCAATGGATAAAGGCACTAGTCTTCAAAGAACCGAGATCTGAAATTCTGGACACCTCGTGAAAAGGAGCTGCCCTCTCTAAATGGAGCCACTGTTAGTCATCAGTATTTTTCACCTGTTGATGATGACTAGTTTTTAAAGCCATGTTTTCTAGTAGCTAATCTCCAATTTGTCAAATTTTTCAGCTAGAAAACACCCATAAACATGTTTTCTCTCCTACCTTTTAAAATCAGCCCATGATGAGATAAAACCTAATTGTCAAGCCCTATCTAGTCTCAGTCATACAAACTTGTCCTTCAGCTCCAAAGAGAATACTCCAAATCTATCCAAAAATTCTCCCCTAAGTTAGGGAGTGGTGCTTTAGGCGATCCTCCCTTGGCAAACTATCCTAAAGCCAAAAGAGCCTCTGTCTAATAACAACCAGTCATAGATAACCTTCCTATTCTGCAAATAAATCTTGATACACTCTTAATTCGCGCCACTAACAAACCTTGATGTCTCAGCAGTGCATTTTCCACAGGTCAAACTGATATTAGGTGGATTTACGATGTTTCAATGTCTTTTTCAAGAGCAGAAGTGTACCAGTGTTCCAGAAGACATTATTAAACTTAACATGAGAAGACAACTGCTTCTCATGTGGTTTTGAGCCTAGGATGCAAGTACTGGATAGAGAGTTATTTCAATAAGCTCTTGCAAACACAGTCAAAAGGTTAGTGACTTATGAATAACAAGTAATACTCTGTAGATACTGGTCAGGTTGCTTCTGATGTCTAAAGATGAGTAAAGGTATTTTAATAGCAGGATTACATATCTCAGAGAATTGCCCCTCATGGCATATTGTCAATTTGTCACTTTTATTTACTTAACTATGAATAGGCAATGAAAGGAAAGATGACACTGCTTGAGAGCAGATGAAATGGCATCACTGTGTAAAACCTCCTCCAAGCATGAGCAAAGGGTTGAATGACTGAGAAAACCTCCTCCAAATATGAGCAGATGGTTAGGTCATTGGTGGAAAACCTCCTTCATTTAACAAGCAGAGGGTTTGGCAATGTGATGCTGGCCTCCTTCATTTAACAAGCCAAGGGACAAGAACAGAGGTATGGCCTCATTTAAAGGGCACACAAAGCTAACAATGATGCAAACTGCCTAAAAACTTGTTTAACACCTTTTTCTCCAATAGATGAAAACCACTAACACAGTAGTCGTGTTTCAAAGATTGATTATATGGTTTCACTGATTGAAAGGCAGAGTTTAAGTGCAGTGGGAAAGAAACTGAAGGTTTATGGAGAGAAAAATGGTGTTAAAAACAGAGGGAAATTAGTGGTACTATGATAATCAAAGAGGTTTGGTTTTACTTCTATCAGAGATCTCCTTTAGAGGCAATATGAAGCTAAAGTGAACAAAGCTTGGACAGGCTCATCAATGTGAAGAAAAGGATATGAAACCATGATTCAAACTCAAGACAATATTTAAAGGATCAAGCCATATCACTATCACAGTCAAAGGCCTCTTTATGGACATGTGAAAATAACCTTGTTGTTGCATATGAGTCCCAAGGGTCTCTAAATTCCTTCTTTCCTTGATAAACGGGTATAGGTAAAATCTGGGGAGTACAAATGAGGTTCTTCACCCACAGTCAAAAGAAGATCTCAAAGAGCACCTGACAGTTTGATTAACTCCACAGTGGGCATAATCATCACCATACACCAATAGAGTCGAGTTGTCAAAGTAAGTCTTATAACTGTGGATCATCTCCTTCCAAGATATGGCAAAGGATGCATCAAAAGCCTTGGATTTGACTCTTAAGCAGTGCTCCTTTAAAGTTCAGAAATAGACAAACAGTGAAAAGGGTATTGCCTTGATGAGAAAACACTGAGAGAGATTTTGGCCTTTAAGATGGTTTCTTCACTTTGAAAAGGGTCATATCTATGAATATCTTCAAAAGTATCATCCACAGCCCTTTTAGGAGTCCTGGTCAAATATTGGTTTTTGTGATGTTTTAAAAATAATAAAATGACAAAAGCAGTGATTCATGTTTTGATGAAACAAACAAGCCTTTCAAAACAGTTAAACCCTCCAAAGTGAAACATAAAGGCATTTAAAGTGTCTCTTTCAAATATTAAGGTGGAGAGACCATTGCTAAGTCTCATTGGCAAATTCTAAAACACAAACAATCGCTCTCCTAGCTGTGCACTCGAGAAAGCCTAGTTTTCGCGCAAAAATTTAAAGTTTGAAGTCTTCAAGCCTACGCGGCGCGCCTGGAAAAGTGCGCAGCGCATTTGGGAAAGAAGATACAAAGGGTTGTAATGACCACGCGGCGCACCTGTAGCAGCGCGTGGTGCGCCTGTAGCACCGGTCACCAACTACCTGAAGGCCGACCTGACACCCCTCATTGCGCGGCATTCTTTCTTGTGAACGTGCTGCTCACCTAAATACCTTGAAAAAAATCTTTTGAGAGCTGCTCAACCAATCAAAAAGGGCCCTTAAGCGTTTTTAAGGTATTCTTCTTACTCCATGACAAATTTTTAGTTTAAGAGGTGATGTGCTCTTGCTATGTTTCCAAGAGACCAATAGTGTTATAAGGTGGGTGTTTTGGTCGAAAATCAAAAGGTTCTTGTTGAATATGAGTGTCAAATATTCAAACTATGGTAGGCTAGGGTGTGTTTAAATATTTTTGGAGAGCCCTAGCTTCCTTCAAACACGGTGATAACCCACGGTTGCTACAAGGAGCAGAATTTGTCAAAATTCAGAGGATAAAACAGTGACTAAGAAAGGAGGTGTGTTAGACCAAAGTTGAAACCTTTTCTAGGGTTATTAAAAATCCAAAACTAGCCCACAACTACTAGACAAATAAACAAAGGTGCATAGACCACAAAACATTTTTAGGTGATCACCTATACAGTGGCAAAAAAGATGAATGCTTGGTAAATATAGAAACTGCATGTTTATGTTATGAGACAACAAACTCTGTACAGCCTCCATAGTTCCAAAAATAGAGTCTCTAAAGGTCTTTCAAATCAGCTGAGGGAGTTTTTATATACTTTTGTAAAGGAAACAGTGAATAGAAAAAGGGTATTGATTGAAGAGAAAGGTGTTTTTAGAAAAACAAAGGTTCTTTCTTCACCAATAAACCACAAAAACATCTTTTCAAAGTTATTTTCCCAAGCACAGTGATAAGTTGAGTTTGTTTCATTTAACAAATACTTGTTGTTTGGCATAAAAGGGGACAAAACAGTGACTGATAAGGAAGACAGGGTGTGTTCTTGAGAAGCCATTTCAAAGACCATTTGAGACAAATTGTTTTTGTCAGTCAGCAAAGATTATTCAAAACAAAATGCCTCCCAGGCAAGACAGTAGGAGTGGCCTTCACAGGAGATTTGAGCATGTTTCAACTGAAGAGGTAAATGCTCATCCATCAGTCTTGTTTAACTTTCATGAGGTTGAGTGTCTGGAGTTTTGTCAAAGGGTGCAGGAGGTGAAAATTTATTCCCCTTTGACACATCTTTGTGCTTTGAGATTTCAAGAGAAGCATTTTCAGCTGGCAGGCTTGGATTTCAGGTTCTCTCCTAGGTCCATTTCCAAAGCCACCAAAATCCCTTATGTCGGAGAGAAGTGGTTTAAATAGAGCCACCTAGACTCAGAACAATAAAAACCTTTTTTGAAGCCTGAGCATAGAGATACATGTCCATCCATCTTTCCCTTCTCATATATGTTGACTAGTTATTCCCCCCTCATGAAGATAATCATGAAATACTTCACTTGCAATGGAAGATTCTCCTAAGTCTATGCCTACCATGTCCGGTTGCTCGTGCATTTCACAAGAACCAAATTGTTAAATCTCCCTTTCTTCCTCCATAGAAGTATTGAGAAAATGGCCTCCACTTTTCAGAAAAAACCTCCTTCTCAGCAGTCAGCTTGCCTCTTCCATCATTCCCTCATCAAGGTTATCATTCTTCATCAGCTTGAGAAGAAGGAAATCTCTTGGGATACTTTCATTGCCCATCCGGATTTCACCACTATTCCTTCATTCCATACATCTCCTTCACCTTCCACTCACCACCCTTCGCCTTCTTCAAGCAAGCCCATTCCCAAGAATCTCAAATTCCCCATTGAACAAGAACAAGAGCATGATGAGGAAGAATAGCATGAGCAAGGGGAGGAAGAGCAAGATGAACAGAAACATGATGAAGAGGAGGAATAACAGCATGATGAAGAGTAGGAACATCATGATAAAGAGGAGGAACGGGGAAGAATAAAATGAAGAGGAGCAGTAAAATGAAGATGAGCAGTAGCATGAAGATGAGCAGCAACAGGATGATGAGCAGCAACATGATGAAGAGGAGGAACAGCATGATGAAGAGGAGGAATAGCAAGGGGAAGAAGAAAATGAAGAGGAGCAGCAAAATGAATATGAGCAGCAGCATGAAGATGAGCAGCAACAGGATGATGAACAACAACAAGATATGGAAGGGCAGCATGATGAACAGGTGTAGCACAGTGAGGAAAGGCAGCCTCATGAAGAAGAACAGTAGCATGATGAAGAGCAGTGCCATGAACAAACTCAAAATAGTGGAAAGAATGATGAGGAAAGTAACAAGGGAAAAGAGCCAATAGAGCACATGCTAGCTGCCTCTCCTAGGCAAGGGGCCATGCTCTCTTCTCCAAAAGTGGCCAAGCCCCGGACATCAAGGAAAATGGTGCCTAAAACTATAACTCCAAATGTTACTAGGGCCCTCCAAAGTAAGGGGAAATTTCCCAAGTAGCCCATTGTTGATTTACCCAAAAGGAGGAAGACCAAGAGAGCCACCAAAAGTAAGGGAAAGGAGAAACAATAAAGTAGCCATGAAAAGGAGAGAGACTTCGACATAATTCAAATCCAAAGTGATGATAGCGACAATGAGGCACGAATCCTAGAGACTCTCTTGATCAATAGAGAAAGCCAAATTGATGCTTTGAGGGCACATCTAGAGAGGGCTAGGAACTTCAATCACTTTTTGCAAATTCAAAATAAACAGATGAGTGTCCACATGGCGGTGTATGAGACACAGGCCATCAAATACAAAAAAGAGGCCTCCAAGGTGCAAGTTAGATTGGAAGAACTCATGGGTGATTTCAATGATAGAGAAGATGAAGATCAGCCCAGGAGAAAGAGGCCAAGAACCATGGGACTTAGAAAAGCCCTTGAGAAACAAAAGGAGGAAGAAGTTTCCCTTCTCCAATCTACTCCTCTCACTACATTGTTCACCCAAGAGATAGAGAACAATCGAGAAGCATGGCTTGAGAGGGTAAATGATCACTTGGAAAAGAAGTTGGAGAAGGCCAATAGAGATTTGGACCTTCAAAGGAGGATGGTTGGGCACTATAAGAAGCTCAATCATTTCTCCTGACGGAAATTGAAGGCCACACAGGAAAAACTCAAGGAAGCTCAAAGGAGGTGCCCGGCACCTGTTAGGGTCCCGTGATTTGGCTGGTTGGCAAGCCAAATGACAGTGTAACATCAAACCAACTTTGGAGCCCAAGGACCTAGCCTTCCTGGACTCAGAGAGGGCTCTCTCTATTTGTGTAAGGGATATCTGTGTGTTTTCTTCTTGTGTTTCTGATTTTAGGCTAGTTATGAAGTAGGTTTTTGGTTTTGGTTTTTAGGCTTGTGAGGGATGAACTGATCAAAGACTAAGATAGGTAAAAAGATGTCAGATCAACTAGGATATGGGGTCAAAAAGGTCAAGAAAGCTTTCAGATGGTGATACAAGGTTGTTGAAGGGCCGATTTGATTCGAGGAAAAATGGATCTCTGGGTAAAATGGAGTGGGATGGACACTAAATTTGTGAAGAACAACTAATTTCAAACATAAATAGTTCAATGGCTGACATAAACAAGGTAGAGCTAACCATTAATCATGAAAAATGTAACTATAAATGATCAATGCATAGAAATAAACATTCAAGCAATACATAAAGATATATGACTCTCCAACTTTAGGAAATTGCTATCAAAGTTTGGGGAAATACATTTAAGACAAACAAACAACTCAATTCACTATGAGGAAATGCCTAAGCATAGTATTTCAAGTTATTGGGCACTTTGAAAGAAATATTTCATAGTTTAGGCAAAGGGAAAGATCAGTGCAAGACCTCATTGATTCAACAAATGGCAATCAAACAATCAAAGAAAAGTTTCAGAGGTGGAGCTATGACTAGCCATGAGTAAGCAGGGCATACCTTGAATCATACTTAGCATGCATAAGACCATAAATGAATCAAGCAAACAATTTCTTCAGTTATCAAAAAGCAATCAAGGATTCTTTGATATGACTAAGAAGGAAGAAAACATAGAAGTTATAAAGAAATAGGAAATTTGAGGTGCCTCAAAGGGCATGTCTCAAATCTATTCTCTATTTTCTTATAGCAAGAAAGAACATGGAATTATGAATGAAAACTAAGAAGCATAACAGAGAGGGACACTATACCATTTTACCAAGTCAAGGAATCCAACAACAGACCTCCTTCATCATCCAAAAACATTCAAGAAACTATCCAATGCATGAGACAAGTGTTTCTTCCAATCTTGTATAACCATATATTGCTTATATTCATCAAGTTCAGCCTTATTTACAATGAAAGGCTTTGGAATATATAGGCCAAAGTGAGGAAAACCTCCTAGTTCAACTTGCAATCTCATTGGCCTATCCAAAATATCTGATTTTGTCCTTGAGGCTTTGCAAAGCCCAAGGCACAAAATATCTAATAAAATATTTCAAAAATTCTAAAAAATGAAAATATATTGACTTTTCATAACTAGCTATGCCCGAAAATAGCTAAACACACATTAGGAAAAGCCACTTTAGAAAAGTGTATTTTTCTCAAAAATACTTAAGAAATATATCAGCAGAAAGTCCTTTGTCTTGCAGACAGCTTTTGGATGCCTTCCTGATGCCTAAACGAGGCCTGTGATGGCTCGTTGGAAAGCTCTGAATGTCTATTTTCTGAAAATGGTTATTTTCCTCCAAACTAATCATTGGAAGTCCATCAAAAACTGACCTATGTGTAAAAACCCAAAAAATAGACCTTGCTAATAAATGGGGCGGAGTGTGAAAAAAAATTAGTGTTTTTCGCCATTTTGGGGGAGCAAATCATTTTCAATTGATCTAAAAATCGCTGAGTAGATGCCCCTAAATTTGATGCATCCAATGGTACCACTCTCAATAGCTGAGGATGCTCCAAACAAAAATGGCGGCGCCCATGATTTTATGCAATTAGGCCCAAAAATGACAAAAAACAAGATCATGTCGAAATTCACTAAATTTTGGTGAGCAAACCCCTCAAGGGTGTTTAGAAACATGCCTAGAAGTTCGGGCCAAAATTCCAATTCTAGATGTGTCTTTTCCACTTTTTCTCACCGGGCGCCCTCTTTGAGCAATTTTGAATTTTTCTTGGTTTTCTTCCTTGTTGTTTGGCATTTTAGCTTTGGCGAAGAAATCATGGCCCCTTGCCTAGGAGAGGCAGCGAGCACATTCTTTGGAGAGTGCCCTTCATGATCCATGTTTTGTATTTGCTTGCCCTCATCATTGCTTGCTTGAGGGCTACCTTGATATTCCTTTTCACCACTGCCTTACTGTGTTGTTCTTTATCACTATGATCTTGTTGCTGTGTAGGCTGCCATTATGTTCCTCTGAATCACTACCTTGTTGCCCATGCTTTGATACCATGTTAAACACCATGTGTGTGCTTAACATGGTGTTTAACAGCTTTTCCTTGGAGGCATTGTGCTTCTGATACTATTTACTTGCTTACCAAGGCACACTGATTCAAATGATCACTGGAAATAATCTTCAACCAAAAACACCTTTTCCTCTTTGCAAGACTAAGTTTGTCCTTAGTTTTCAAACATGTTTTTGATAAATGAAAGCAAACTTACTTCTTCAGCACTATGTTTGAGCAAATAAGCCTTTTAACAAGATATGTTTGTGGTTTTTTAAGAGAAGTCTCCTTTTTTTTTTGGCATAAAGACTCTTCCCCTCAAACACTGTTTTTATGAAGTCACTGTTATTAAAAGACTGAACAAAACCCCTTTCAAACTGATAACTCTCTTCCTCCCAATTACTATCTTCCTTGTAAAACACTGCTTTGGAATTAGTGATCTTCTGTGGTTATTTGAAGAAGAAGGCACTCATTGGAAACACTGTTTTAAAATACTCCTAGAAAACTCTCTTAAAATAACACACTAACTCTCCTCCATTTAACTGCTTTTATCCTTTTTAATCATAGTAAGAAGACCTCTTTCAATTTGAAAAATCCCTATCTCCTAATCACTATTTATTTTGCTTTAAATGATCATGGCTCTACTTTGAAACCAATGTTTAAAAGACTCTTTTCAACTGACAATCACTCTTATCCCCTAGTCATTGTTTCCTCTTTGATTTAGCAAACAAAGTGCTCTTTGAAACCACTGTCAAGGTGCCTCTTTAAACTGATTTGAGACCTTTGCAAAAATCTACTTTTCCTTCTAGATATTTTGCCAACCCTTGACTTTTCATAACACAAAAAGACATTCTTTAAGCTTAACTAAAAACCCTTTATGTAAACTCTGTTTTGTTTTGTAGAGACTGTGTGAAATTTTAGCTATTCACGGCACAAAACTCTTTCAAATTGGGTCATTAATCCTCCTCTCTTTCTCTGTTTCTGTTCTTTACTATTCAAAGTAAAAAAAAAAACCTTCTTTTAAACTGGCAAATTCCTTATCTCTTTTAGCATTGTCTCTTTGATTTAGTAAACAAGGGGTGTTCTTGGAAAACATTGTTTTAACATACTCCTTCAGGCTGATTATGAGACCTCCACAAACTCTGTTTTTCTTGTATGTATTTCTTAGCTATCTCATAGCACAAAAATATTTCAAATTGGCACATTAACCAATCTCTCTTTCATTGTTTATATCCTTTGTAATCATAGTAAAGAGACTTCCTTCAATCTCTGTTTTGTTTTTTAGGAGTTTGGCAAATAATGTCTTTGATGATGATCAGTTTTAGCATACAATTTCTCTCATTTTTTTTTATAAACAAGATTCTATTTAAACAATCAGGCTTCTAGTGAAACCCTGAATGTCCTCTTATCCTAAATCAGTTTTTTCCCTTGAAATTTGTAACCAAACCCTCCCTCAAACTAAAACTAAGCAAGGAGACAAGGAAAACCTTTGGAAAAGTTTTCTTCATGTGTTGCAGATGATTTCCTTGAGTGAAAACTGATTTGGCACCCTTGGAAACTACTTTGGTGACCTGTTTTTCTGGTGGCCTGGGTGTTGCACAGGCGCGCTATACAAAAACCCAGGCACGCCGTGCACTTTAGAAAAATACACTGTTAATACCTACAAGTGCGTCGCGCAATTTTTCAAACACACCGCGCACTTTTGAAGCCCATTTTGGAGGCCTTCCTGGAGTCGGAATTGGGCGCAATATGGCTTGTTGGAAAGCTACAGAAGTATAATTTCCAAATATTCTTTATTTTTTTCATTTGGTATCCATTTTTTTGTTCAAAATTTGATTTTACCAACACTGGTCAAAACTGGTGAATCCTGGTGCAGAAATTCATAGTGTTGTTTGCAGGCCACTTTTGGATGCCTTCCTGGTGTCATAATTGGGTCCGAGATGGATTGTTGGAAATATATGGAAGTATAATTTTCAAATATACTTGATTTGTTTCATTTAGTGTCCATTTGGTTGTTCAAAAATTGACTGTCCCAACACTGGTCAAAAATGGTGAATGCTGGTGCAGAAATGCGTAGTGTTGTTTGCAGGCCACTTTTGGATGCCTTCCCGGTGTCGGAAGTGGGCCCGAGATGGATCTTGGAAAGACACGGAAGTATACTTTCCAAATATGCTTGATGTTTTTCATTTGGTATCCATTTGGTTGTTAAAATGTTGACTGTCCAAACACTGGTCAAAATGGTGAATCCTGGTGCAGAAATTCTCCCGTGACATCTGTATTTTTTACATTTCTCACAAACCATGATACTTGTGTAGAAAGTGAAGGAGGTTTTTCTTCTTGAACCTATGAGGGACAAAAACCTCTCTCTCTTTTGTCAATTTCATCTTTTTTTGGTCAGAAAAACATTTTTAAACAAACTTCCTGGGCGCTCCTTAACCTCTATCTTACCATTTCTTGAGCTGTATTTCTCTGAAGCCTTTATAAAAGAGCCTTGATATGTCGATGAGGGTCCTTTGAAATAACATGAAACTTGTTTTGATTATCTCTTTAATCATTTGTATGAGCAACTTTGCATGGTGACAACCCTAAGAAAACTGACCCTCTGCCTTTTGTGAGGGAGGCCATCTTCAAGTTGACAAATCAACTGTTCTTTCACTAAGTGACTTTGCTTGTGACCTCTATCTCTCTAAGCACTGTATATCCTTTGAATTTTTAGACAAGAAACATGGTTTTGATCATGAAAGTGTTCTTTGCCTATGTGTTGGGAAAAGCACTTGGATAGATATCAATGCCCTCTCCAAAAATGTGACTTTGTATCTTTTGGAAGAAACCCTTTGTAAACATAAGAAAAAGAGACCTTCAGCACCCTCATGCCACATCTTGGAAAGATATAATTCACAACTCCAAAACTTACTTTCACAATTTCTGCACTCCTGGTGTTTTGATGATGATTAGGGCTATTGTGCAGTTTGATCAAATCAGTCTGGCGCCCTTGGATATTTTCCTTTGACTGTGGATGACAAACCTTATTTGTATTCACCCATGGCTTTACCTATATATGTTCATCAAGGAAAAAGGTCTTTAGAGATTCTTAATGCAATAATATGGAACAGCAAGGCTTTTTCACATGTTTCATAAAAGGCCTTTGACTGTTATAGTGATATGGCTTGATTATTTGAATGTTGTCCCTAAATTTAAAACACATGCCATACCCTTTCTTTACATTTGATGAGTCTGTCCAAATTTTGTTCATTTTAGCTGCAAGTTGTCTTTGAAGGAGATATTTGATAGAAGAAAAACCAAACCTCTTTGATTATTACAGTACCACTGCTTGGCCATCTTCTTAACAACATTTTTCCACTCATAATCATCCAATTGTTTCCCACTGCACTCAAACTCTGCCTTTCAAACAGTGAAACCATATAATCAATTCTTGAAACACCACTGCTATGTTAGTGGTTTCATCCATTGGAGAAAAAGGTGTAAAACAAGTTTTTAAGGCTATTTGCAGCTTTGCTAGCCTTGTGCCCTTAAATGAGGCTACACCTCTTTTCCTGACCCTCTGCTTATTAAATTAAGGAGGTCTTAACCAATGACCTAACCATCTGCTCATACTTGGAGGAGGATTTCACAGTCACCAACCCTCTGCTCATGTGTGGAGGAGGTTTTACATAGTCACCAACCCTCTACTCATGTTTGGAGGAGGTTTTCACAGTCACCAACCCTCTGCTCATGTTTGGAGGAGGTTTTACACAGTCACCAACCCTTTGCTCATGTTTGGAGGAGGTTTTACACAGTCATGCTATTTCATCCCTTTGTAAAACTATGTTATCTTTCCTCGTAGTGTCTTTCGACTATGTTTGTAGGAGCTCATTAAAATACCTCTATGTCTAGTACTTGCATCCCAGACTCAAAACCACAAGAGAAGCAATTGTCTTCTCATGTTAAGTTTAATAATGTCTTCTGGAACGTTGGTACACTTCTACTTTTGAGAAAGACATTGAAACACTGTAAATCCACCTAATATCAGTTTGACTTGTGGCATATGCATTGCTGAGACATCAAGTCTTGTTAGTGGCGCGACTTAAGGGTATATCAAGGTTTTCTCTCATAGATTAAGCGCTAATTTAGGGTTGGTTGGTATTGAACAAAGGATTCTTGCTCGGGCTTTTTTTTCGAGGAAGGGATTCTCTAAAGTGCCACTACCTAACTTAGGGGCAACTTCCATTGATTCTGATTGTGTTTTACAAGAAGATCAAGGATAGGAAGGGAGACACTTTGTCAAATATTGGACAGTGAGTTTCATGAGAACCAAGGGGAAAATGATAGTAGACCAGCAAAACCAAGACAGCTATAGATATGGATATTTTGCTGAAACAAGACATGACTTTGAAAACTGAAGATTTCTCTGATCATAAGCTGACAGGAAGGGCTAGGAAAGCAAAAATTTGTTTGGGGGTTTTCTAGATGACAAATTGACATATGGAGATCAACTTCTAGAAAGCTCATCTCGGAATCTAGTCATCAACAACAAGTGAAAAAAACTGATGACTAACATTTATTTGGTGAACTCTCTTTTCCAATGTAACCATTCAAGTAGATGATTACATGGGTGACTCTGGTTTAGTTCTTTCATGATGCTAAAGTAATAAAAAGGCCACTTCCATTTGGCTTGTTTTCGGACAGTAGTGCTTAAGTTTTTTCTCATTCTTGGTAGCAACTTGTTCATGATAGAACCCACTACTCCTTCAGATTTCTCAAGGAAAACAACGAATGGATCTTGGAATCATACTTGATCTAGAGGATTTGATATATAGGCTTCATTTAGGACTACTCTTTTTTCCACTTGGCTATATTTGGGACTCTCCTGGTAAAGCAACTCTTCCCCTTGCTCATGATCACTTGAACTGTCAGACTCATCATATATTGCAATGTAGTTTTCTTTCCAAGCTAATGTGTTCTGATTAAGTGGACTGAAAACTGTGTGGAGGTAGTCATGTTGATGAGCAGGGATACACTTTGACAGCAAATCATCTTGAAAGGATAGTGTGACAACTCTCATGTGTTTATCAACCTCTATTTCTTCATCTGCAATTTGTAACTCAATGGAACTTGGTGGCTGCAAATCTGGAGTTAAGGAATATTCCATGTCCAAAATGATTTCCTCAACCATTTCAGGAAAAGGCTTCTCATTTACAACATGCTCGAGAATTTCATCATCCTCTTCAACCTCATCATCAAAGCTGAAAGACTGTTGATTTCCAATTAAGTGAATGTTATTTCTGATGGATTGAAGTGAAGTATAGCAAAAAGTCAAAGACTCTTCACTTACTTCTAAACTCTCAAGGCTCTCCTCATCAGTGTCATAGGTGACCTATATTGGCTGCTTAATTTTTTCAAGCTGATGATAATGAACTTCGTCCCACAAATCAATTATTGATAGCGCTGCAAGGTTAGTTTCTGTTTGGATATCATAATCATCAATATATTGATCAAACCTTGGAGAATCATTAATATAAGTAATGTCACCAGCCATGCATATTGGACTATCAGATTGCTTTTCTTCAAATTGATTTACAAATATATTTTTTGACTCATGGTATGCAAGATTAACAGGAGAAAGGTCAGAAAAGTTTTGGTTATATGAAGCTTCAGAGGTTGTCTGCATGTTTATAAGTTGATCTATTTCCTCTTCAATTAAAAAGGGAGGCATTTTCATTTCTCTTCAGATATAACTACAATAATCCTCTTTCTCTTGGGAAATATGATTTGGAGGATGAATGTCTTTTTGGGCTTCACCTATGAGAGATGATGAATCATTACTTATGCCTTTAGAGAGATCCTATGGGTTCTCTTTCATTTCTTGCTTGTTTTTATCTTCAACCAATTCTTTGTGATGTTGAGGATAGTTAGCGTGTAATTCATGAGTTTTTTCTGATAGATTATTATGAGGCCAATTTTCTTTTATGAACTCAAATGACTCCTAGCATAAAAGTAGAGATCCTACAAGTTTTGACTTATCTTCTATTTTAGATCTGAATTCATCCTCACTCAAATCTTCTTGATGTTTGGGATAATAAACATGGGATTCATGAGTTTCCTCTGATGGATTCTTAGGAGGCCAATTTGATTTTATGAACTCAAATGATTCCCAACATAAAGGTAGAGATCCTACAGGTTTTGATTTATCTTCTATTTTGGATCTAAATTCATCCTCACTCAACTCTTCTTGATGTTTGGGATAATAAGCATGGGATTCATGAGTTTCCTCTGATGGATTCTTAGGAGGCCAATTTGCTTTTATGAACTCAAATTACTCCCAGCATAAAGGTAAAGATCCTACAGGTTTTGATTTATCTTCTATCTCATATTTGAATTCCTCTTCAATCAACTTTCCTTGATTTAGGTGAGAGTTAACTTGAGCAGGGGTTTCCTGAATAACCGCTAAGAGATCTTTAGGATGCAAATTTTCTTTCAAAGTATGGAATGATTTAAAGCATAAGGGTAGAGAACCTAAAGGTTTTGATTCTTCTTCCATTTCAGAATTTGTGATTTCAAAATGGCTGATAGTTTTTTTAGAGCATTCCTCTATGTTTTTATTTGCAACTTTCTCATTAGGCACATTTTGTTTATAACTCTTGTCTTGTAATATTTGACTATGTTCATCCTGAGGAAGAAGTGTAGGTTGGTTTGAATAAGCAGTGTTAACCTTAACTTTGTGTCTTTCTCTTTTCTTGTCAAGTAGATGCTCTAGTTTGCTGAAATCATATACCAATTTTTCCAACTTTTCCTCTGAAGATATTAGTCTCTCTTGATTTGCCTTGTCTTTCTCTATTATTCTTAGTTGTGCCTCCCTATTTAGTATGTTGAATTCTACATAAACTACTATCCTTTTCATTTCTTCTAGGGTCAAAGGATCTTTATCTCTTATCTGGAAAACCATATCTGGGTCGAAATAATCTAGGTAGTGCAAGAGAGCACATCCGAGGGGTGGCTTTATGTTAACAGGCATTGCATGGTATACTTTATTTAACCTGGCTGAAAAGTTTGTATTGTCTCCCCTGGTTGTCTTTTTAACTAATTGTATTCCTTTATGATGAGAAATTTATTACCCATGACCACCCACCTATCTAGGAAGATTTGAGTGAACTGATGAAAATTGGTAATGCTTGCAGCTAGAAGGTCTTTAAACCAACTCTTAATTTTTCCTTTTAATGATAAGGCAAACATTATAATACGCACATCATCTTCTTCTATTTCATAAAGTTCAAGTAAATTCTCAAGATTTTGGACGTGCTCTTCAGCGGTGACTTCGGAGCTTTCTCCATCAAATATGGGTAATTTATTTTGAAGATTTGCAGGGAGGGCTCAAAAGATGGGAGGTAAAACTAGAGGCTTGTATCTTTCTGGGACCTTTGTGGATATAGGTAGTGTAAAAAGAGATTTATGAATGTTTGATGTTTCAGCCAGAGTGGGAAAGGTATCATGAGGCTCATGTTTTGCTAGGTTTTCCATAGGTGAATCTAGGGTAAGCACAGATGTATAAGCCTACTCATGGTCTGAAATTTGAGGCTTAGATTTTCGAGGTTTGAGATATTTCCAGTGATCAATGTAGATCTCATCAGTGTATTCTTGATCAGGCTCAAAGTAGGATATAACATAGTTATAGATAAAGACAATAATTTCTTGAATCCAACTAAGGCATGAGTGCTTTTTCTTTCTAAGATGACTAGTCATGTTTTAGGTTCTTCCTCCAGTGGAGTCTTTAGGTCTATTGAGAGTTGTGGAGTCGCCAAGTGGATGTTTTTGTTGTTTTTAGAGATATGTGTTTATGGTCCACCACCAATAACTAATAAAAAGCCAATCTAGGGATTTTTTGGGGTTTTCTGAGTTTTTATGAAACCCTGTGGTTTGGAAGATTTTCCTATAACTGAATCATCATTTTTCTAAGATGGTGAAAGGGCTAGCTTCTACTCTTCAAACAACACTTAAGTTTTCTAAGTTTGATTGAGACTTCGAGAATTACTAAGGAGTACTTAGATTTTCACTAACTCAGAAGGTCCCACCGTGATCGCCACTATGTTAGTGAGTGGTGGGATAAGTCAATCAAATAGTATTCTTGAGGTTGCTGGAATGTTTAGGGAATCTAAGTTTGTTTATCACTTAGAGTCCCATCGTGATCGCCATTATGTTAGGGTCCCATGATTTGGCTGATTGGCAAGCCAAATGACAGTGTAACATCAAACCAACTTTGGAGCCCAAGGACCTAGCCTTCCTGGACTCAGAGAGGGCTCTCTCTATTTTTGTAAGGGATATTTGTGTGTTTGCTTCTTGTGTTTCTGATTTTAGGCTAGTTATGAAGTAGGTTTTTGGTTTTGGTTTTTAGGTTTGTGAGGGATGAACTGATCAAATACTAAGATATGTAAAAATATGTCAGATCAACTAGGCTATGGGGTCGAAAAGGTCAAGAAAGCTTTCATATGGTGATACAAGGTTGTTGAAGGGCCGATTTGATTCGAGGAAAAATGAAACTTTGGGTAAAATGGAGTGGGATGGACACTAAATTTGTGATGAACAAAGAATTTCAAACATAAATAGTTCAATGGCTGACATAAACATGGTAGGGCTAACCATTAATCATGAGAAATGTAACTATAAATGATCAATGCATAGAAATAAACATTCAAGAAATACATAGAGATATATGACTCTCTAACTTTAGGAAATTGCTATCAGACTTTGGGGAAATACATTTAAGACAAACAAACAACTCAAATCACTATGAGAAAATGCCTAAGCATAGTATTTCAAGTTATTGGGCACTTTGAAAGCAATATTTCATAGTTTTAGATAAAGGGCAAGATCAGTACAAGACCTCCTTGGTTCAACAAATGACAATCAAACAATCAAAGAAAATTTTCAGAGGTGGAGCTATGACTAGCCATGAGTAAGCAGGGCATACCGTGAATCATACTTAGTATGCATAAAACCATAAATGAAACAAGCAAACAATTTCTTCAGTTATCAAAGAGCAATCAAGGATTCTTTGATATGACTAAGAAGGAAGAAAGCATAGAAGCTATAAATAAACAGGAAATTTGAGGTGCCTCCAAGGGCATATCTCAAATCTATTCTCTATTGTCTTATAGCAAGCAAGAACATGGAATTATGAATGAAAACTAAGAATCATAATAGAGAGGGACACTATACCATTTTACCAAGTTAAGGAATCCAACAACAGACCTCCTTCATCATCCAAAAACATTCAAGAAACTATCAAATGCATGAAACAAGTGTTTCTTCCAAGCTTGTATAACCATATATTGATTCTATTCATCAAGTTCAGCCTTATTTACAATGAAAGCCAAGTCTTTGGAATATATAGGCCAAAGTGAGGAAAACCTCCTAGTTCAACTTGCAATTTCATTGGCCTATCCAAAATATCTGATTTTGTCCTTGAGGCTTTGCAAAGCCCAAGGCACAAAATATCTAATAAAATATCTCAAAAATGCTAAAAAAGGAAAATATATTGAATTTTTATAACTAACTATGCTCGAAAATAGCTAAACGCACATTAGGGAAAGGCACTTCAGAAAAGTGTATTTTTCTCAAAAATACTTAAGAAATATATCAGCAGAAAGTCCTCTGTCTTGCGGGCAGCTTTTGGATGCCTTCCCGATGTCAAAACAAGGCCCGTGATGGCTCGTTGGAAATCTATGAATGTCTATTTTCTGAAAATTCTTAGTTTCCTCCAAAATAATCAATATAAGCCAATCAAAAATTGACTTGTGTGTAAAAACCCAAAAAATAGACATTGCTGATAAAGGGCGCAGAGTGTGAAAAAAAGTGAGTGTTTTTCGCCATTTTGGGGGAGAAAATAATCTTCAATTGATCTAAAAATCACTAAGTAAATGCCCCTGAATTTAATGCATCCAATGGTACCACTCTCAACAGCTGAGGATGCTCCAAACAAAAATGGTAGCGTCCATGATTTTATGCAGTTAGGCCCAAAAATGACAAAAAATAAGATCATGTCAAAATTCGCTCAATTTTGGTGAGAAAACCCCTTAAGGGTGTTTATAAACACGCCTAGTAGCTCGGGCCAAAATTCCAAGTCTAGATGTGTCTTTTCTACTCTTTCTCACCGGGCACCCTCTTTGGGCAATTTTGATTTTTTCTTGGTTTTCTTCCTTGTTGTTTGGAATTTTATCTTTGGCGAAGAAATCATGGCCCCTTGCCTAGGAAAGGAAGCTAGCACATGCTTTGGAGAGTGCCCTTCATGATCCATGTTTTGTATTTGCTTGCCCTCATCATTGCTTGCTTGAGGGCTGCCTTGATGTTCCTTTTCATCACTGCCTTACTGTGTTGTTCTTTATCACTATGATCTTGTTGTTGTGTAGGCTGCCATTATGTTCCTCTTCATCACTACCTTGCTACTCATCACTTTGCTTTTCCTTGGAGGCATTGTGCTTCTGATACTCTTTACTTGCTTACCAAGGCAAACTGATTCAAATGATCACTGGAAATAATATTCAACCAAAAACACCTTTTCCTCTTTGCAAGACTAAGTTTGTCCTTAGTTGTCAAACATGCTTTTGATAAATGAAAGCAAACTTACTTCTTCAGCACTATGTTTGAGCAAAGAAGCCTTTTAACAAGATATGTTTGTGGTTTTTTGAGAGAAGTATCCTTTTGTTTTTGGCAGAAAGACTCTTACCCTCAAACATTGTTTTTATGAAGTCACTGTTACTAAAAGACTGAACAAAACCCCTTTCAAACTGATAACTCTCTTCCTCCCAATTACTATCTCCCTTGGAAAAAACTACTTTGAAATTAGTGATCTTTTGTGGCTATTTTAAGCAGAAGGCGCTCATTGGAAACATTGTTTTAAAATACTCCTATAAAACTCTCTTAAAATAACACACTAACTCTCCTCCATTTAACTGCTTCTATCCTTTGTAATCATAGTAAGAAGACATCTTTCAATTTGACAAATCCCTATCTCCTAATCACTATTTCTTTTTGTTTTAAATGATCATGGCGCTGCTTTGAAACCAATGTTTAAAAGACTCTTTTCAACTAACAATCATCCTTATCCCCTAGTCACTGTTTCCTCTTTGAATTAGCAAACAAAGTGCTCTTTGAAACCACTGTCAAGATGCCTCTTTAAACTGATTTGATACCTTTGCAAAACTCTTCTTTTCCTTCTAGAGATTGTGCCAATCCTTGAATTTTCATAACACAAAAATACCTTCTTTAAGCTTAACTAAAAACCCTTTATGTAAACTATGTTTTGTTTTGTAGAGACTGTGTGAAATTTTAGCCATTCACGGCACAAAACTCTTTCAAATTGGGTCATTAATCCTCCTCTCTTTCTCTGTTTCTGTTATTTACTATTCAAAGTAAAAAAAAAACCTTCTTTTAAACTGGCAAAGTCCTTATCTCTTTTATCATTGTCTCTTTGATTTAGTAAACAAGGGGTGTTCTTGGAAAACATTGTTTTAACATACTCCTTCAAGCTGATTATGAGACCTCCACAAACTCTGTTTTTCTTCTCTATATTTCTTAGCTATCTCATAGCACAAAAACTCTTTCAAATTGGCACATTAACCAACCTCTCTTTCACTGTTTATATCCTTTGTAATCATAGTAAAGAGACTTCCTTCAATCTCTATTTTGTTTTTTAGGAGTTTGGCAAACAATGTCTTTGATGATGATTAGTTTTTAGCATACCATTTCTCTCCTTTTTTTTTTTGATAAAAAAGCCTATATTTAAACAAGTAGGCTTCTAGTGAAACCATGAATGTCCTCTTATCCTCAATTAGTGTTTTCCCTTGAAATTTGTAACCAAACCCTCCCTCAAACTAAAACTAAGCAAGGGGACAAGGAAAACCTTTGGAAAATTTTTCTTGATGTGTTGGAGATGATTTCCTTGAGTTAAAACTGATTTTGCACCCTTGGAAACTACTTTGGTGACCTGTTTTGCTGATGGCCTAGGTGTTGCATAGGCGCACCGTGCAAAAATCCAAGCGCGTCGCGCACTTCATAAAAATACATTGTTAATACCTACAGGTGTGCCGCACAATTTTTCAAATGCGTCATGCACTTTTGCAGCCCATTTTGGAGGCCTTCCTAGTGTCAGAATTGGGCGTGAGATGGCTCATTGGAAAGCTACAGAAGTCTACTTTCCAAATGTGCTTGTTTTTTTTCATTTGGTGTTTATTTTGTTGTTCAAAAATTGATTTTCCCAACACTAGTCAAAACTAGTGAATCCTGGTGTAGAAATGCTTAGTGTTGTTTACAAGACACTTTTGGATGCATTCCTAGTGTCGAAATTTGGGCCGGAGATGGATTTTTGGAAAGCTATGGAAGTATAATTTCCAAATATGCCTGATTTTTTTCATTTGGTGTCTATTTGGTTGTTCAAAAATTTACTGTCCCAACACTGGTAAAAAATGGTGAATGTTGGTGCAGAAATACATAGTGTTGTTTGTAGGCCACTTTTGGATGCCTTCCCGGTGTCAGAATTGGCCCCAAGATGGCTCGTTGGAAATATATGGAAGTATAATTTTAAAATATGCTTGATTATTTTCATTTTGTATCCATTTGGGTGTTCAAAAGTTGACTGTCCCAGTACTAGTCAAAATGGTGAATCCTGGTGTAGAAATTCTCCCATGACATTTGTATTTTTTACATTTATCACAAACCATGATACCTGTGTAGAAAATGAATGAGGTTTTTCTTCTTTAACCTATTAGGGACAAAAACCTCTCTCACTTTTGTCAATTTCATCTCTTTTTTGTCAGAAACGCATTTTGAAACAAACTTCCTGGGCGCTCCTTAACCTCTGTCTTACCATTTCTTGAGCTGTATTTCTCTGAAGCCTTTATTAAAGAGCCTTGATCTGCCAATGAGGGTCCTTTGATATAACATGAAACTTGTTTTGAGTATCTCTTTAACCATTTTTATGAGCAACTTTGCATGGTGATAACCTTAAAAAAACTGACCCTCTGCCTTTTGTGAGGGAGGCCATCTTCAAGTTGACAAATCAACTGTTCTTTCTCTAGGTGACTTTGCTTGTGACCTCTGTCTCTCTAAGCACTGTATATCCTTTGAATTTTTAGACAAGAAACATGGTTTTGATCATGAAAGTGTTATTTTCCTATGTTTTGGGAAAAGCACTTGGATAGATAGCAATGCCCTCTCCAAAAATGTGACTTTGTATCTTTTGGAGGAAACCCTTTGTAAACATAAGAAAAAGAGACCTTCAGCACCCTCATGCCACATCTTGGAAAGATATAATTCACAACTCCAAAACTTACTTTCACAATTTCTGCTCTCCTTGTGTTTTGATGATGATTAGGGCTATTGTGCAATTTGATCAAATCAATCAGGTGCCCTTGCATATTTTCCTTTGACTGTGGATGACAAACCTTATTTGTATTCACCCATGGCTTTACCTATATATGTTCATCAAGGAAAAAGGTCTTTAGAGATTCTTAATGCAATAATATGGAACAGCAAGGCTTTTTCACATGTTTCATAAAAGGCCTTTGACTGTGATAGTGATATGGCTTGATTATTTGAATGTTGTCCCTAAATTTAAAACACATGCCATACCCTTTCTTTACATTTGATGAGTCTATCCAAATTTTGTTCATTTTAGCTGCAAGTTGTCTTTGAAGGAGATATTTGATAGAAGAAAAACCAAACCTCTTTGATTATTACAGTACCACTGCTTGGCCATCTTCTTAACAACATTTTTCCACTCATAATCATCCAATTGTTTCCCACTGCACTCAAACTCTTCCTTTCAAACAGTGAAACCATATAATCAATTCTTGAAACACCACTGCTATGTTAGTGGTTTCATCCATTGGAGAAAAAGGTGTAAAACAAGTTTTTAAGGCTATTTGCAGCTTTGCTAGCCTTGTGCCCTTAAATGAGGCTACACCTCTTTTCCTGACCCTCTGCTTATTAAATTAAGGAGGTCTTAACCAATGACCTAACCATCTGCTCATACTTGGAGGAGGATTTCACAGTCACCAACCCTCTGCTCATGTTTGGAGGAGGTTTTACATAGTCACCAACCCTCTGCTCATGTTTGGAGGAGGTTTTACACAGTCACCAACCCTCTGCTCATGTTTGGAGGAGGTTTTACACAGTCATGCTATTTCATCCCTTCGTCAAACTATGTTATCTTTCCTTGTAGTGCCTTTTGACTATGTTTGCAGGAGCTCATTGAAATACCTCTCTATCCAGTACTTGCATCCTTGGCTCAAAACCACATGAGAAGCAGTTGACTTCTGATGTTAAGTTTAATAACGTCTTATGGAACGTTGGTATACTTCTGCTTTTGAGAAAGACATTGAAAAACTGTAAATCCACCTAATATCAGTTTGACTTGTGGCATATGCACTGCTGAGACATCAAGGCTTGTTAGTGGTGCGACTTAAGGGTATATCAAGGTTTTCTCTTGCAGATTAAGCGCTAATTCAGGGCTGGTTGGTATTGAACAAAGGATTCTGGCTCAGGCTGTTTTTGTCGAGGAAGGGATTCTCTAAAGTGCCACTACCTAAATTAGGGGCAACTTCCATTGATTCTGATTGTGTTTTACAAGAAGATCAAGGATAGGAAGGGAGACACTTTGTCAAATATTGGACACTAAGTTTCATGAGAACCAAGGGGAAAATGATAGTAGACCAGCAAGACCAAGACAGCTATAGACAAGGATATTTTTTTGAAACAAGGCATTACTTTGAAAACTGAAGATTGCTCTGATCATAGGCTAACAGGAAGACCTAGGAAAGCAAAAATTTGTTTGGGGGTTTTCTAGATGACAAATTGACATATGGAGATCAACTTCTAGAAAACTCAGCTAGGAATCTAGTCATCAAAAACAGGTGAAAGATATTGATGACTAACAGCACCAAAATTGAAGAAAGATACCTCAAAACTCCAAATTTTGGCCTCATCTTCACCACATGTTTCTGAAAACCCTGGAGGGTCATGCTCGCCAAAATTAGGTGAAATTCAACAAGTTTTGGTTTTTTGTCATTTTTGGGTTTTTGGCTAAAACTCATGGGCACCGCCATTTTTGTTTGGGGCATCCTAAAAGGATTAAAATGGTATCATTGGATGCCATAATTTTAGGGGCATATACTCAGCGATTTTCAGATCAACTGAAGATGATTTTCTCCCCCAAAATGGTGAAAAACACACTTTTTCCACACTCTGCCTCGTTTATTAGCAAGGTCTATTTTTTGGTTTTTTACACACAGGTCAGCTTTTGATGGACTTCTAGTGGTCATTTTGGATTAAAATAAGCATTTTCAGAAAAAATACATTCAGATCTTTCCAATGAGCCATCACAAGCCTCATTTCGAGATCAGTAAGCCCTCCAAAAGTTGCCAGCAAGACAGAGGACTTTTTGCTGATATATTTCTTAAGTATTTTTGTAAAAAATGAACCTTTCTAAAGCGAATTTTCCTCATGTAAGTTTAGCTATTTTTGTACATGATTAGTTATGAAAAGTCAACATATTTTCCTTTTTTAGCATTTTTGAGATGTTTTATTAAATATTTTGTGCCTTGGGCTTTGCAAAGCCTCAAGGACAAAATCAGATATTTTGGATAGGCCAATGAGATTGCAAGTTGAACTAGGAGGTTTTCATCACTTTGGCCTATATATTCCAAAAGCTTTCATTGTAAACAAGGCTGAACTTGATGAATAGAAGCAATATATGGTTATACAAGCTTGGAAGAAACACGTGTCTCATGCATTGGATAGTTTCTTGAATGTTTTTGGATGATGAAGAAGGTCTGTTGTTGGATTCCTTGACTTGGTAAAATGGTATAGTGTCCCTTTCTATTATGATTCTTAGTTTTCATTCATAATTCCTTGTTCTTGCTTGCTATAAGATAGTAGAGAATATATTTGAGACATGCCCTTGGAGGCACCTCAAATTTCCTGTTTCTTTATAGCTTCTATGTTTTCTTCCTTCTTAGTCATATCAAAGAATCCTTGATTGCTCTTTTATAACTGAAGAATATTGTTTGCTTGTTTCATTTATGGTTTTATGCATGCTAAGTATGATTCACGGTATGCCCTGCTTACTCATGGCTAGTCATAGCTCCACCTCTGAAACTTTTCTTTGATTGTTTGATTGTCATTTGTTGAAACAAGGAGGTCTTGTACTGATCTTTCCCTTTGCCTAAAACCATGCAATATTGCTTTCAAAGTGCCCAATAGCTTGAAATACTATGCTTAGGCATTCCTTCATAGTGATTTAAGTTGTTTGTTTGTCCTAAATATATTTCCCCAAAGTCTGATAGCCATTTCCTAAAGTTAGAGAGTCATATATCTCTATGCATGGCTTGAATGTTTATTTCTATGCATTGATCAGTTTATAGTTACATTTCTCATGATTAATGGTGAGACATACCATGTTTATGTTAGCTATTAAACTATTTATGTTTGAAATCCTTTGTTCTTCACTTATTTAATGTCCATCCCACTCCATTTTACCCAAAGATCCATTTTACCTCGCTCAAATCGGCCCTTCAACAACCTTGTATCACCACCTAAAATCTTTCTTGACCTTTTCGACCCCATAGCCCAGTTGATCTGACATATTTTTACCTATCTTAGTCTTTGATCAGTTCATCCCTCACAACCTAAAAACCAAAACCAAAAACCTATTTCATAACTAGCCTAAAATCAAGAACACAATAAGCAAACACACAGATATCTCTTACACAAATAGAGAGAGCCCTCTCCGAGTCCACGAAGGCTAGGTCCTTGGGCTCCAAAGATTGGTTTTATGTTACATTGTCATTTGGCTTGCCAATCAGCCAAATCACGGGACACTAACATAATGGCGATCACGGTGGGACCCTGAGTGATACACAAACTTAGTTTTCCTAAACCTTCAGAAACCTTTGAGAAAACTACCTTGTGAACTTATCCCACAGCTCACTAACATAATGGCAATCACGATGGGACCCAGAGTGATACACAAACTCAGTTTCCCTAAACCTTCAGAAACCTTTGAGAAAACTTGTGAACTTATCCCACCGCTCACTAACATAATGGCGATCACGATGGGACTCTGAGTAACAAACAAACTTAGATATGACGAATGATATGACGGTAGAAGTTATGTTTAGTTTATGGTTTTTTTCCCTAGAAGGCAACCCCTTGCTTTTATGAGGGTATTGTATTGTGGTTGTGGATTGTATGTGTATTCTCGGAGCGAGAAACAGATAGGGAGACTGTGAGAGAGAACAAAGGATATTACAGCAGATCTATTGTAGGTTGTGTCTCTTCATTTTGCTAGATAATAGAAAGGAAGGACTGGTTGTTCGGGGTGGACGTAGCCCAAACTGGGTGAACCACGTATATCTGTGTCTCTCTGGTTTTATGTGTTTTGTGTGCTTGTTTTTTCCGCATATTTTATGTGTTTCATTGCTCTGTAATATCTAATTTTCTAACACTTTCTCAGTAATCCAATAGTAAATTTTGGATGTTTCAAATATTCTTGAACTAATGGTGTGGTTTTCAGAGCCTATAGAGGACTTTTGATGGCCAAGTTTCTTCAGAGAAGTTCCAGGGGCCACCAGGGCCATCTAGTGCAAGCAAGAGAATGAGGCCTATTCAGGGAAACCAGTAACCATTCTCAACAAACAAATAGTCTATTTATAGAGTTTGAAGAAGCTTTTTAGGACTTTTTAGGGGTGCCACCAGGTGTTGGAGGCGAAACAGAAGAAATCAGAGGCCAATTTCTGCAAGTGAATAGTCTATTCTGAATATTTTGGACATTTTGAATCTAATGAAAGGATTTGAAGAGGAATTTGAAGAATTTTGAAGGTCTAAGAGCCACAGGGAGGTTTTGGGCAGCCTAGGGCCATCAGTGGATGGAGGCCTATATTGGGAAGCCAGTGCTCATTTTGAGCAAATGATCAATCTATTTTGGAGGTTTGATGTGTGATGGAGATAGTAGGTGAGGTTTTAGGGATTGAAAAATAATTCTGAGGGAGTTAGTGCCACTTCAAAGCTCAGGGAAGCTTAAGGGCACCGACAGAAGGAGTCAATTCTAAGGGAACCTATTTTTGTTTTCAGAGTGATGAAAACCATGATAGGAGTATGATGGTATTCTAAACCCAATGTAACATCCCAAATAACCATTGAATTTAATTAATGAATTGTAAAATAAACTTTTCATCATAATCCCAAAGAGCCAAGTCAAGTTGACAAGAGCTCAAGGAGACGTAGCCCACGATATTCGGGTGAACTCCTTTATTAAATTTGTTGTTATGTGTTGATTCTCATTTACTGAATTATATGGTTGTTGCACATTTTTAATATCGGCAAAAAGAAATGGTCTTAGATCACTTAAATAGTTAAAAAACATACACCTATTTTAAAGTATTCATTTCCACACAAGTAAAGAATAAGCTACATCTTTATTTTCTTAAATGAGTGGGAGGTTCTTGAAAAGCATAAAAATCTATCCAACCCATTTTCAGATCGTCAGCTGAAGGCTGCAAACCTTATTGATTATCACCTTCTTTCTCTGTAATGGTATCCATATTTTGTCTAGGAGTAACAGTATTGGACAGGAGTTTTCTTTGCAGTTGGAGCATCTATTTCATAGCCACTCATAAACAAAAAGGTTTCCCAATCTTTGTTTAGTTTGTTCAGTTCTTCCAGCACTAGAAATTTGATTAATCCATGGTGAAAAATAGAAGTTTCACTTCTTTCAGGCCTATTAGGGTTCCTGTGTTTTGGTATATTGGCTAACCAAAAGACAAGACAACATCAAAACTGCTTTTGGATCTCAAGATATAGCCCTCCTAGATCCAGAGAGGGATATCTCTATAAAGGTAAAGGATAATGTATCTTTGAAGTGAAATTTAAGGTCTTAGGCTAGTTATGATGTGTAGGATTGTTTGTTTTGTTTGGTTGGTTGGCCAAATGTGTTTCATGTGGTATATATAGAGCATGAGAATCTACAAGACATTGGGAAATGAAGTCATGTGAAAGTCCAAATAGTTTTGATTGAGAAGGAAGGGAAACCAGAGGGAAAATCTAACTTGGTCAAGGATTTTTTGAATAATGTAGGTGAAATGGGATGGACATTAAGTACTAAGAGTGAAACACTAGCTAAACCCTTTCACAATGGCTTAAAAGATTCAGGGAACGCCCTATTTCCTCCAGTAAGAACACTGCTTTGGACTTAATTAATATAAACACTCAAAGGAAAGATAAATGCAGACTAAACATTTATTAACAAATTATAGGATTCGGGGAATTCCCTATTTCCTCCTACAAGTTTACCGCTGAAGGTCCAGTCAAAAAAAACATACAATTGCATTCAAAGAAGAGGGAATACCTTAGACATCTAGGACTGCAATTATAGGGACCTTTAACACAAAAATTACAATAGCGAACAGAGGGTGTGATTGAAACAAGTTCCTTTGTCGAACTACAAGCATAAATAATTAAAGGAAGATTTCAAATACAATATCCAGTGGTAAAGAAAGAAGGAACGCCTAAACATTCTTTAGCACAACCGAATTAACCATTTCTGATATAAAACAAACTGAATATTCAAGAGAGATTTTAGACTACCCTGTCATATTCAGTAGCAGAAAACATATAAACAGTGAAGGATAAACAGGTCAGAGGTTATTCTTCTAAGATACATTTCTCTGCCTAAACTTTTTATCCTACTGTAAGTCAAATCATAACAGAACAAAGTGATAAACGGGAAATAACATTAACAATAGAGATTACTTCACCATAACCAAGCTCATGGATCTAATGGTCCGGCCTCCTTCATCAACAGAAAACACAGAGACTTCCACACTCTTTCAGAACATCAAAGCTTCTTCAAAGCAGCAATATGTATTACTTTAGAATTCACAAAATTCGAACCTCTTACAATGATACTTCAAAGAGTCTTTATAGAGAAAATGAGAAAAGTGGGTGGAGAGAGTTTTAATGAACATCAGAGATAGGAGAAGGTATTTCGAATGCTACACTTTGTGCCTTAAACATTTCATTGAATTCTAGACAAGATAAATAACTTTGTAGCTTGTTTGAGACCATTTTGAAATGACAGAAATCACCCACAGGGTGTCCTTGAGAAGAAAATAGTCTCGAGTGGTACTGTTATCCTCTCGGTGTGAGTTAAGTGAAGAATGGGCTATGAGGATTCCCATACTTCTAAATAACTTCTTCTAACAATTTGTAGTAGCTTCCCTGGTGCAATAACTGCTTGGCAGACTTGTGCACATGGGTAAAGGTCATGTCTGTGTCAGTAATCGTTCTGCATCACTAACTGCTCTATCTCTTTGTAATTAAACCTATATTAGCTCTGTTTATGCTTTTATTTTGTTGATTCCTTGATATGCTTATGTACTGATGTTGGTCTCCTATGTTGTGTATCCTGCCACTGGAGAATGTGATCATCACCCTTTCTGAGTGTTTTGCGTATAGGTGGAGGATTTCGCTGAGCTGGAGGGTCACTGATGGTTCATGGATATGATCTATTGATTGACACACCCTCGCCTTCTGTTTTTGGTCCTTTTGACTTTGTTTCCTGGTCCTGAGACTGCTATCTGACCCTGTGTGTCACCTCTGTGACTGTAACACATTAATTCCTTTATCGTCCATGAAAATCCCTGCAAACACACGAAAATATGTTATGAAATCCTGCGAGCTAGGTTTAGACTGCTTGCAGAGGCTCTGGGTGGCGAAGGAGCAGTGAGGAAGAATGTGATTGCAGTAGAAAAATGGGGAAAAAACACTGGCAGAGAAACTAACCAGGTGTTTTGGAGGTTTGGGTGCGAGGATAAACTGGGACCATTAGATCAGGATGATCTATGGTGAAGATTGTCAGATGAAGTCATTGGAGAGGTTTGATGAATGGAGAAAGAAATGAAATGTGATATAATGTGGGTCGTTGGATTATAATAATCAACGGTGGGGATCTTTCGATGGGATCATGTGAAAGGTCGGGTGAAAATTGAATGGAGGTGAAAAACAACGAGAGCCGTTCGATCTTAGAGATCAACGGTTAAGATTAAGGCAGAAGATAACATTGTGAGGGAAAGTGGTTTGGCGGAAAACCGGTAGCGGTTTTTGCAAAAGATTTGGGTGGTAAACGGTTTCACCAAAAAAAATGTGAAACGATCCGTTGCTTGACACCTGTCCCTTTCAATACTGCCCATTTCATGTTTTTTTGGAGCGTTAAACCCAGGGCAAAAATATTTTGTGAAACTGAATGCCAGTCGTCAGATCTCTTGATTTTGATCGGACAGTGCGGAAAAATTCCGATGGGGAAGCTGCACGGATGGGGGGATGGCCCTTAGGTTTTTTCTTGACCGTAGGATCTGAATGGATGAACGGTTAAGATCTATTGTCGAGGTGGAGAGTATGGAAAAATGAAAATGAGCGGGTATGAAATGGAAAGGCACCTGATCGACCGTTGATTTCCGGAGATCAAAGGTTCTCATCAACTCGAAACCCAACATCAGAGAATGATATAACAAAGGAAAAAGGTGTTTCGGGTAAGGCTTTTAGGTCTTTTCAGTGCTCAATTGTGGGATGTGGTTATATGAGGCGAGGGTTAAAAACCTTAAGCCCTTGGGGGTTTATGCCTGCTATAGTGCAAATAGGGTGTTTTAGGCCTAAAATCAATGTTTTTTAAGCCAAATGAGGGGTTCCGGTAGGTACAAAGGGGAATTTTTAAACAAAATAAAGGGAACTATATGGTTTAAAAAGGGAATTTTGATGATTTAGAGGGCTAATGAAGGGTTTTGTGGGATTTTATGAAGGAAATAAGGATGATAAATGGGGGATTTGTGGGAATGAAATAGGTCAAATGGAGGCCTTTTTGAGAGCAGCTTCTTCCATACAAAGTAGGGCTTTTTCAATGGAAACAGCAGTGAAGATTTCTTCAAAGGATAGAGGACACATGAAGGCTTCAAGAATGATGGATTTTCACAGTGAATACATCTCTTGAAGGCCTTGAAAACAAATTTAGCCACCACCAAGTATATCAGAATTTATAGTTGGCTAACAGTGGCTCCACTTGGGGAGGACAGCTTGCCCTTTAGGTGTCCAGAACCTCAGCAATCTCTAGATTTAGTAGACCAGTGCCTTTCCATTGGGCAATAGTTTTTCTTTCCTTGATTGGTCTTCTTTTGATCTGATAACCTTTGCAGCGATCTGAAAAACTGTCAATCATCAAAACAACATCTCTACCTAGCCATTCCTACTATCCTAGCATTTTTTCTTCTTCTTTTGAGTGCACTTTGGCTAGCAAACTCTTTTTCAACATTTTATTTTGCAAACAGAAAAATAAACCTATCTAATGCTACCCTTATTTCTCCAAGAGACCAAATTAAACAGTTGGACTCTTAATTCTCTTCATAATCTAATATCAGTCAGGATTAAACAGTCTGACAGATTTTCATTCTCTATATTCTAAGACAGAAATTGAAAAACATAGTAAAAACAGGATTATACTATCTGGTTTTCTATGGGTCCATGGCATAAAGACAACTGCACATGGACTGAATGTTGTAAGAATTAAAAACAAAATTTACAGGCTTCAGTTCTGAAAATCACCATCATCCTTTGTTCTTTTTATGACTCAAATTTTGAGCTTTTTAGAGTCACCTTCTTTCTTCTTTTTAGCTCTGGTTTTAATCTTGTTAGAGCTGCTTCTTTTTCTTGTCTCTGCTGGTTCAAATTTTGAGCTTGTCTGAACCCTTTTCTCTCTATCTTTGTATTTTTTTGAATTTTCTTTAAAGCATAAATCAACAACTAACTAAATGCTCACAGGCTGAGCTTTATTGAGATCTCCTACCTACCCTACTCTAACTTGGAAACCTTTGTTGTTCTATATGATGCAATAGTGCCAATTCAGCCAGTTCAGTAGTAACAAAAATGAGGAATAAAATTCACTGCTGGTCACAGATAACCACAGGGTACTTTGAATGTGGGTCTTCAAAACCAAGGCCACCAGCAGTGGTGACCACTCCTGATGTATCTAGCTCTTACAAAGGATCAATGCTTGGGAACTTGAGCCAATCAGGGCCTCCATATACTATGCCATAGGATCAATGAACACATGATGTAAAATTTCTTCTTTTAGGCCTTCCATGACTGGTAGGCTATTTGCATCCTTGATAGCTTGGTTCACTGCATTTTCAGTGTGGCTCTTGAAACCACAATCATTCCTTTCCTGCACATCAAAAGGCAGTGAAATTTCTCCTTTCTTAGTGGGAGGGAGACTTTTCAAAAATTCTCTAGGGTCCCTGAATTGGTATGATTGTGTTACAAGTCAAAAAACCTTCTCATCAGCTCAGAGGAGAAGATAAATATGGAATGAATATAAAGACCTAAACTAAACCTATTTTTTCCAAGGTAACGCACCACTATAACAGCACAAGAGCATTATAACGCATTTGATCAATGAAAATGTTGTGTTAGTGGCTAGGGCAATGCTCTGTTTACACTAAAAGGCAGAGTTACTCGTGTTTTGAGTTTGAAACGGGAAAAACCCATGGAGAATAATTTGAATTTCTAGCTTTTTCTCATAAGAGAGTCAGTACAAAAAGGAAACTGCAAAGCACTAGTCTCTTATTGGGCCTTGCCAAAAACAACTGAACTCTCAAGGAAGGTAAAAGCATGGGAAGTTGAGGAAACATCTTGGTTTTTTCTATTTAGAGCTGGTGGAAGGAGAAGGGCAATGATCGCTCTCTCCATCTCCTATAAAATGGAGCTGAAGGCTCTTGGTTCAAGGTCAAAGGATTGTCAAAGTTTTGAATACTTGTGAAGTAGAGAATTATTGTTGTAGTGTGAAGGTCAAAAGTTAAAGAGTTTCATTGAGAAATTCTTGATCAAGACATCACCACATTGAGAGATAGAGAAATTGGAAGGCTGAGGAGGGCTTGGTACAACCGATGGTTGTAATCCTCCTTTTTACAAATTAATAGAACTGTATCTGTTTTTTCCATTCTATGCGTTAATATTGTCATTATTATCCAATTACTTATATATCATGAGATGAATGGCTTAGATGTGAATAGTTTAATGTTTATCGTATATTAACTTAATTGATAGGAAATTTATGTTGTGATAGAGATTACACGAGTGCTTTTATTGATTGCAGGGTCGAGATTTGAAGTTGGTGAATGAGAACTCCTGTTTCGCTACCTAGCTCTCTCTAAAAGACTTCAAGATAATTAAAGAGGTAATCTTCCATCTTATTCCATCAAGTTATTTAATTTGATATGAACATGTATATGCCTTCTTTGTGAACTATACAGTTAATCTTACTGTTTTCCTCGGGCACCGGAAAGCCCTGAGAGGGATAATAGAAAACCAACAACCCAAGCATTTTACACTATAGCGAACAGTTCTTGTGAACTCAATATTTCAATCTCAATTTCATACCTTTCAACCACCAAGTCTAGGAAAATTTTCTTAAACTCAGGTTTAGCATTGAATTTTGAGCTGAGAAGGAAAGCCTCTGGAAGGTCCTCACATTCAAGTGCTACCAATCCACTTGATATTTTACAATGACACTCTGCTATGAAACTTGAATTCATTTTGCAAATTGTTCAGAGTCTTCTATTGGTGGAGTGATTTGGTCTTTTGGGATTGTGGAGTCACCATGTGGAATATTTTGGACTTTGTTGTCCACCAACAGCATGATTGGATCTGCTTAATGCATTCCAAGGGGAGTTTACAAGGATTAGTGAAGTAATAGGCCTACTGGAGGCCAGTGGAGTCGCCAGGTGGAAATTTTTAGCCCTTTGTGAAGGTAAAATGTTTTATGGTTCCACCACCATATTTATTATGAAGCCAATATGAAATGTTTTTGGATTTTTGTGTATTTCTAAGTTTTTGTGTGTGGTTCTTTTAAGGACTTACTGAGTCTACAAGAGTTTTCTAGACTACCGTATACTCAATAAGTCCCACCGTGATCGCCATTATTTTGGGGTTCCTGTGTTTTGGTAGATTGGCTAACCAAAAGACAAGACAACATCAAAACCGCTTTGGGATCTCATGATCTAGTCCTCCTGGATCCAGAGAGGGATCTCTCTATAAAGGTAAAGGATAATTTATCTCTGAAGTGCAATTTAAGGTCTTAGGCTAGTTATGATGTGCAGGATTGTTTGTTTTGTTTGTTTGGTTGGACAAATGTATTTCATGTGGTATATATAGAGCATGAAAATATACAAGCCATTGGGCAATGGAGTCATGTGAAAGTCCAAATAGTTTTGACTAATAAGGAAGGGAAACCAAAGGGAAAATATAACTTGGTCAAGGATCTGTTAAATAATGTAGGTGAAATGGGATGGACATTAAGGACTAAGAGTGAAACACTAGCTAAACCCTTTCACAATGGCTTAAAAGATTCGGGGAATGCCCTATTTCCTCTAGTAAGCTCACTGCTTCAGACTTAATCAATATAAACACTCAAAGGAAAGAGAAATGTAGACTAAACCTTCACTAACAAATTATAGGATTCAGGGAACGCCCTATTTCCTCCTACAAGTTTACCACTGAAGGTCCAGTCAACAAAAATATACAATTGCATTCAAAGAAGAGGGAATGCCTTAGACATCTAGGACTTCAATAATAGGGACCTTTAACACAACAATTACAATAGAAAACAGAGGGTATGATTGAAACAAGTTCCTTTGTCGAACTGCAAGCATTAATAATTAAAGGGAGATTTCATATACAATATCCAGTGGTAAAGAAAGAGGGAAGCCTAAAAATTCTTTAGCATGACTGAATTAACCATTTCTGAAATAAAACAAACTCAGTATTCAAGAGAGCTTTTAGACTACCCTGCCATATTCAGTAGTAGAAAACATTGAAACAGTGAAGGATAAACAAGTCAGAGGTGCTTCTAAGATACATTTCTCTGCCTAAACTTTTTATCCTACTATAAGTCAAAGCATAACGGAACAAAGTGATAAACGGGAAATAACATTAACAATAGATATTACTTCACCATAACCAGGCTTAGGGATTCAATGGTCCAGCCTCCTTCATCAACAGAAAACATAAAGACTTCCACACTCTTTCAGAAGACCAAAGCTTCTTCAAAGTAGTAATATGTATTACTTTAGAATTCACAAAATGCCAACCTCTTACAATGAGACTTTGAAGAGTATTTATAGAGAAAATGAGAAAAGTAGGTGGAGAGAGTTTTAATGAACGTCAGAGATAGGAGAAGCTATTTCGAATGCTACACTCTGTGCCTTAAACATTTCATTGAATTCTAGACAGGATCAATAACTTTGTAGCTTGTTTGAGACCATTTTGATATGATAGAAATCACCCACAGGGTGTCCTTGAGAAGAAAATAGTCTGGAGTGGTACTGTTATCTTCTCGGTGTGAGTTAAGTGAAGAATGGGCTATGAGGATTCCCATACTTCTAAATAACTGCTTCTGAAAATTTGTAGTAGCTTCCCTAGTACAATAACTGCTTGGAAGACTTGTGTACATGGGTAAAGGTCATGTCTGTGTCAGTCATAATTCCGCATCACTAATTGCTCTGTCTCTTTGTACTTAAACCTGAATTAGCTCTGTTTATGCTTTCCTTTTGCTAATTTCTCAATATGCTTATGTACTGATGTTGGTCTCCTATGATGTGTATCCTGCCACTGGAGAATGTGATCATCATCCTTTCTGAGTGTTTTGTGTACAGGTGGAGGATTTCGCTGAGCTGGAGGGTCACTGATGGTTCATGGATATAATCTGTTGATTGATACACCCTCGCCTTCTGTTTCTTGTCCTTTTGACTTTGTCTCCTAGTCCTGAGACTGCTATATGAGCTTCTGTGTCACCTCTGTGATTGTAACACATTAATTCCTTCATCGGCCATGAAAAGACCTGCAAACACACGAAAATATGTTATGAAATCCTGCGGGCTAGGTTTAGACTGCTTGCAGAGGCTCTGGGTGGCTGAGGAGAAGTGAGGAAGAATATGATTACAGTAGAAAAATGGGGAAAAAACACTGGCAGAGCAGCTAACCAGGTGCTTTGGAGGTTTGGGTGCGAGGATAAACTGGGACCGTTAGATCAGGATGATCTACGGTGGAGATTTTCCAATGAAGTCATTAGAGAGGTTTGATGAATGGAGAAATAAATGAAATGTGATATAATGTGGGCCGTTGGATTAGAATAATCAATGGCAGGGATCTTTCGATGGGATCATATGAAAGGTCGGGTGAAAAGTGAATGGAGGTGAAAAACAACGAGAGCCATTCGATCTTAGAGATAAACGGTTAAGATGAAGGCGGAAGATAACATTGTGAGGGAAAGTGGTTTGGCGGAAAACCGACAGTGGTTTTCGCAAAAGTTTTGGGTGGTAAACAGTTTCGCCAAATGCGATACAGTCCGTTGCATGACACCTGTCCCTTTCAATATCGCCCATTTCGCGTTTTTTTGAAGCATTAAACCCAGGATGAAAATGTTTTGAGAAATTTAATGCCAGCCATCAGATCTCTTGGTTTTGATCGAACGATGCGCAAAAATTCTGATGGGGAAGCTGCACGGATGGGGGGATGGCCCTTGGGTTTTTTCTTGACCGTTGGATCTGAATGGATGAACGGTTAAGATCTGTTGTTGAGGCGGAGAGTATGGAAAAATGAAAATGAGCGGGTATGAAATGGAAAGGCACCCGATCAATCGTTGATTTCCGGAGATCAACAGTTCTCATCAACTCGAAACCCAACATCGGAGAATGATATAACAAAGGAAAAAGGTGTTTCGAGTAAGGCTTTTAGGTCTTTTCAGTGCTCGGTCGAAGGATGTGGTTATATGAGGTGGGGGTTAAAAACCTTAAGCCCTTGGGGGCTTATGCCTGCTATAGTGCAAATAGGGTTTTTTAGGCCTAAAATTAGTTTTTTTAAGCCAAATGAGGGGTTCTGGTAGGTACAAAGGGGAATTTTTAAACCAAATAAAGGGAACTATATGGTTTAAAAATGGAATTTTGATGATTTAGAGGGCTAATGAAGGATTTTTTGGGATATTATGAAGGAAATAAGGATGATAAATGGGGGATTTGTGGGAATTAAATAGGGCAAATGGAGGCCTTTTTTAGAGCATCTTCTTCCACACATAGTAGGGTTTTTTCAATGGAAAAAACAGTGAAGATTTCTTCAAAGGATAGAGGACACATGAAGGCTTCAAGAATGATGAATTTTCACAGTGAATACATCTCTTGAAGGCCTTGAAAACAAATTTATTCACCACCAGGTATATCAGAATTTATAGGTGGCTAAAAAGGCCTACCATGCACCTTATCTGACATTTTTCCAAGACTTCTAAAAAGATAGAAAGGGATATCCATTAGTTGTTTACCTATGAAATGAAGCATCAACTTGAAATGATATAGGTAGATTGTATGAAACCAACCCTTGCAGGTAAATTACTTTTGTATCACCATTAGTAGTTTAGAATAGTTGTCTTTGAGACAAGTTCTAGGAATCCCTACGGTCATATGTATCCCTACATGATCAGGTTTCATAAAATCATCACAAATTTGTAAATTGAACTTTGTGGCTTTAAACCACTCTTCTCCTATCCTAGGCATTCCTTTTGCTTGAGAAATACTATCAGGTGAAACTGGAAAATGGAGGATACCCACCTTTGTATAAGTTCCCTTGAAATTCAATGCAAAATCCTGTGAAACCTATATATGATGACCCTGTAGTCTTTGAAAAAACTGCATGCACCCTGCTTTTGTGAAAATCTCCATGAAACTGGGATCTTCCATGATTAATTTTGGATTTATAGGCTCATATCTGAATGGTAAGTCTCCTTTATTTTTCTTCTTCTATGTAGCCATCTTCCTTGTTTTCAGCGCTGGCCTCTTGTAGAAACTCACACCTGCACAGTCAAAACTTGATAACAGAAAGATGCTTGGGGATTACGAAACTGGTATGATAGAACCTATACTTTAAAAGGAGAACAGAGGAAGCGAGCTATTTGAGTAGCATCTTACAAGGATGGAAGGAAAAAGTGTAGGGAATGAAAGCTAAATAACGAAAGAGAATGATATGAAATTCATAAAGGGACGGTAATTGATGACCAAACATGCTCAAATCCCTTAATGGTGACCCTAGCCTGACCAGCATGACCTTAAACCACTCATAATTTGACAACTCATCAATTTTTAGAGACTGTTGCAAGAAAACATAAATTTGTAGCGAATTCATTTTAACAGGTGTCAGATTTGTTATGGAATTATTATGTGATTTCCCATCGAAATCTGTTAAATTTGCACTAAATGCATTGTGAAATCAGGAAAACTCCAACAGGTGGCTAGATTTGAAAATTTTGATTGATTTGAGTATAAAATTCAAATTTTACCCTTTGACATGACTTAAATACACCCCCTAACAACTTAAGGTAACCTAAAAACTCACACCATATCATAAAAATTGTCATTTCATGATTTTTATTAGACCCCTATCCAATCTAATTACAAACTTGACATGTTTAAAAAACTGAAGGGTTATGGATGATAACGGTGGCTCCATTGGGGATGGTGTGCCCCTGTGGCACAGCAAAGAACAAGTAGTTCATGTGCTATCCTTATTGAAAATAGAACCCTTAAAGTTCACAAAGCCTTCTCCAAAATTTTATAGCCTTCTCCTCGGGCTCAAGTTTGATGATTAGCATGTCTTTATTAGCATAACAGCATAACAAAACGAAATATATATAATGGATTGAATATTCAGTAAAATTTCGGAGGAGTACTACTTCAGAAACCTATCATTGACAAGTCCTCCAACACAAAGTTTTCCATCTATTTCATGAAGTAGATAAGTATTGTTTCCATGATATGCAGCTACCACAAATGGTCCCTTCCAGATGTTTTCAAACTTTCCATGCTTCCCTTTTTCCTCAATTCTAGCTTCCCACTTCAAAACTACATATTGAATATGGAAATTCACTTCTTTAACCTTTCTGCCAAATGTTTTCTTCACTCTGTTCTGTGATTGTTGATGGTTGTTGTATACCTCCTCTTTTTTTTCTTGTGGAGCTATGAGTTGTTTTATCCTCCTCTGAATGGCATTGGGCTCCTCTTCATGTCCTTGCAACAACTTCATTACAGGAACTCCCAAGCAGGTGGGAAAAATTGCTTCAATTCCATACACTAATTCATAAGGTGATGTACCAATGAATCACTTTGTACAGACCCTATCAGCCCAAAGAACATATTTCAATTTTAGATGCCGTGATCTCGTGTTTTCCTATAGAACCTTTTTTATAATTCTCACAATACTTTTATTCGAGGATTCTACAAGGCCATTACCTTGGGGTAATAGATTTTTGAATGTCCAAGTGTTATATGATACTGATGAAAAAAGCTAATTAATTTTTTGGATTTAAAATCTTGTGCATTGTCAGTAATAATATTCATAGGACAACCAAACCTAGAATGTTGTTCTCCAAGAACTTAATGATGATTGGGCCAATGGCCTGCCTTATTCGGATTGCTTCGATCCACTTAGTGAAATAATCTGTGGCTGTCAAAATCTAGTGATGTTGCCTTGAATATTTTGGGTGTATTTCACCAATAAAATCCAACCCCCATTATTGAATAGGCACCTCAACATATATTGGCATTAAAGGTAAAGGAATCAATTTTTTCTTACCATCAAAAATTTGACATTCATGGCAAACAACAATCTTCTTGAAGACATCCTTGAACATGGTGGGCCAATAAAAACCTGCTCTGAGTATTTTGTTTGTTGTAGCTTTCCAGTAGTGGTGTCCTCCACAATCTCCCTTGTGAAACTTTTCAATGACCTTTTTAGCTTCCTCTTCTAGCAAACAGTTTAAAAGGATTCCACCGATATCTTTCCAATACAAATTCTTATTTATAATGCAGTATCTTGATTATTTCAACTTTACAAACCTTGCTTTGGATTTGGTCAACTATGGAGGAGCTTCGTGATGATGCAAGACAAAGATAATATCTATGTACCATTCAGATAAAATGAACTTCTCTTCAATAGGTATCAACTCTTCGTCTTCTTCTGACAAATCTGAATTTTTTGCAATGAAATTCATGTCAAGACATTCAAAATTGGATTGTGCCATTAGTTTTTCTAACCCTTGTCCTTTCACCAACTTTGTAGACTTGATTTCTATGTCATATTCCAGCAAATTAGCTATCCATTTCCCTCTTTTTCCATAAGGATCAGTTTCTGTCAATATGTCCTTAACCATAGTGTTAGGTACAAATGCAATGATATGAGAGTGTAAAATATAAATTCTGAATTCTTTAAGAGCTTTGATCAAAGCATATCCCTGTTTCTTAAAAATATTATACTTCAGCTCTTAGTTGGCAAGAGTTCTGCTAAAAAACGAAATAGGTTGTTTCATACCTATCTATCCTTTCTGCAATAAAACTCCAACAATGGTATTTTCATAGGCAAATGTGAAAACCAGAAATTCACTTGAAATTTTTTTACTAATAAGAATTGGGGCTTGATTGAGGGATTTTTTTTATCTCTTTAAATGATTTCTTGGCTTCAACAATCCACTTAATATCAGCTCCCTTCTTTAACATCTTGGTAATGTCCTTGACAATTTTAGCAAAGTTCGGGATGAAAATTCTAACAAAGTTTACTTTCCCAAGAAAGGAATGAATTTCCTTATTGTTCCTTGGTAGGTCTATCTTCTGAATAGCATTAACTCTATTAGGATCAATCTTTATCCCATCCCTTGATATGATATGTCCAAGCAATTTTCGAGAAGTTAGAGCAAAAATAATTTTAGTGGGGTTAAGAGAGATACCAAATCTTCTACATTTCTACAGAATTTTCTCCAAATGCTTCAAATGATCTTCCTCTCTTCTTGAAAACACAGTTATTTCATCCAAGTAGACCACAACTAATTTATCTTTCTCCTCCGCAAAGTCAATTTCCATTTCTCTTTGAAAGTTTCTTCCTACATTCATCAAACCAAAAGGCATCTTGGGATACATGAATGTCCCCCATGGCGTGGTAAACGCAGTTCTCTTGATCTTCCAAGTATACCAATATCTGATTATAACCTGAAAATACATCCAGCATGGATATCCTTTGAGAGCCAACAATATTCTGAAAAATTTGATCCATCTTGGGAAGAGGGTAGTTGTCATTCAAGGAATCCTTGTTCAAATTTCTAAAATCAATTTTGATTATGATCTCGCCACTCTTCTTTCTGACTAGTACCATATTAGCAAGCCACTTTGAAAACCTTATAGGTACAATGATCTTTTCATCAAAAAGTTTCTTAATCTCCTTCTCAATCAAAGGCATGAGAAATGGGTTAATCCTTTTCAATTTCTATTTGAAAGGTTTCTCATTCTCTTTGATAGGAATAGTATGTTGTATAATAATAGGATCATACCTTTTCAGATCAGCATAGCTCCATGAAAAAATATCAATGTATTTCTTCATCATCTCAATATATTTTTGCTTCACCTCCATAGAAAGAATCTTGGAAATATTTACCATTTTAGGCGTTGTTGTTCTACCAAGATTACAAGTTTCTACCTCATCATTAGCCTGCATCCTAGGAGATTTAAAAACATCATTTTGATCAAAAAATTTCTCAAGTGGAATAAGGCCCTTGGGTATACAATTATTTTTCAGCTACAAAACTTCAGAATTAACCTTAGTTTCAGCAAACATGTTTTGTTGATCCACTTGTATGTTTTCAAACTCCTCCTTTAAATTTATCAAATTTCGTACTTGTTGGTCATCTTAAAACACTTTCCAATGGATGATATTATCTGGGATTGCAGGCCTATGTCGGAATTCAATTTTATACTTCTCAGTAGAATGTGTAGGGATGACAAATAAACTTGGAGAAATAGCTAGAGAATCTTCCACTGAATTTCGGTCTCTAGTTTTCACAAGAAATACATATTCTTGAAAATTTTCAAGCATTTCATAATCAGATTTATGTAAGCTCTCATCCTTACATCGTTTGTTTGGTATAGTCCCTCAATTTTTTTGATTACCAACTCTGAATCACCACACACTGATTTCTTCTTGGCGCCCAATTTTTTCAAAATTTCCAAACCCAAAAACAAAGATTCATATTCAGCCATATTATTGGTACAATCTATTGGGGTTCCACTATTTTGGCCAAATTGGCAAGACCAAAAGACTAGACAACATCAAACCACTTTTGAATCCTAGGATCTAGCCCTCCTGGATCCAGAGAGGGATATCTCTATATAAATGTAAAGAATGATATATCTTTAAAGCTCAAATTGAGGTATTAGGCTAGATATGAAGCACAAGGGATTTTTACATGATTTGGTTGGTTGGATTGGTTGGAGATCATTAACTGAGAAGGTTATAGGATGAAGGGAGCAAAGCAGCAGGATGTTTCAGCAAAAGAAGATGGGTTAGGAAAGTATCAATCCATTGGGCTATGCAGTCATGAAAGGAGATTACTTGCATAACAACTGACCAAGGTTTCCATAGGGAAAGTCATCTATACTAAAGGATATTTTCAGATAGATGGTGAAATGGAACATTAAGGAATGAAGGTGAAAGAAAGAAAGAAACCCAAGTGTAGTCTGGAGATCAGGTCAGATATCATTTAAATCCAGACCTGCTTTGACATACTCAAAGGCAACTCTCAATGAATACACAAAGAGGTAGCTTAAGATCAGGTCAGAGGTCATCTAACTCCAGGCCTACTTTCAACATACTCCAAAGGGAAAACAAAGCTAAGATTTAACACAGAGCAAGGCCTAAGATCAGAGAAGGGTTTTTAACCTTCAATGCTTTGACACTAGCTCAAGGGATCTTAGTAAGGCCAGACTATTGGAAAAGGATCCCAGTGGACAGGGCTAAATCTGAATCCCCGGTATCCCAATTCTTCCAGCTTAAACCCAACAAGAACATCTAAGCAACAACTCTGAATTCGAACATCTGTAAGCATGGGTTAGACCAACATCTTTGACTGGTTAAATTACACGAATTTTCTCTTAGATTCACTATCAGCAGAAAACATCAAAGATAAGAAGAGCAGTGGGAATTAAGGTACCATGCAAGGGTATATCCTAAGCCTGATTTACTAATTCTTATCAGAGAATGATGAACAGTATGATTAAAATGAAATAAGAAAATTGCAGTAAGGAAAACATAACCCGTAATATAGACCAGGATCCTGTGAAATTTGCTTGTTCAATTGATGTGCAAAACCAGTCACATACTCTGAGCTCAATGGCTTTTGCAATCCAAAATTTCTCCTCCCAGCCTACTAAATTACAAACTACTCAGCTACTTCCCCCGATAATTTTTCTAACAGTCGAATGAATCCCTACAACTAACAACAACAACAACAACCTTTTCAATATGTTCTTCAGGAGTTCTTATAGGAGAATGAGTAATTGTGGTAGTAGATATACATTTAATTGATTCATTAAGATAGAGTGGAGGAAGTGTTCATGCCCACTCTGCTTAATGGCTCTGTGTTGACCTATTGGTACCTTTAGGTTGTTCAAGAAGTCTCTGTCAGGTGGAAAATAACTCTGGGTATGCTCTTTGAATCATTTCTGACTGTAAGGTACTCTGTGGTAGCCTTCTGAAATAAGTGACATGGACAAAAGGTCTGCAGGTCTTCCATGCTTCCATAACTGCTATCTGACAGTCTTTAAGAAGCTTCTTTCAGTGTACTAACTGTTAAGGGCTCGAGGAGGCATGGAGAGTGCTACAGGAAGTCCTTTCTGGAGAAAATATGTTCTGCTGATGCTGAAATCACTGATATGACTCTTTTGTGTGCTTTAGGCATTATTAGGCCTCTTAATTCTCTTCATGATCTTCGAACTACGTCTTTATCCTTTGATCAAGGGATTAGGGCGTTAAATCTTCATCAAAGAGCCTTAAGCCTCTTAATCCATCTCTACTGATACTCTTTCCTGCTGCTGTAATGGCTTCTCTGCGCTTTCAGTCACAAGGTTGCGACCGTTGAAACAGAGTGAATTTACCACTCCGTGTACCCTGCAAAATACAATAAAATTCGTTATAGATATCCAGGGGAGCGAGGGAAAGATGCTATGGAAGCCTGTGGAATGATGGCGCAGCAGTGGAAAACAGTGGAAACTGTGAAATAATGGTGGAAGAATGGTCTGACGAGGGTCTAGTGTGAAAGGGTCGCAGACCGTTGGATTAGAGGGATAGATGATGATCAACGGTCAGGATTGGCCGATGGAGTTGCTTTAGTGGAATTAGGCGGAGGAAACTAAATTTAGTGTTAAACATAAATTTTAGCGTCGGGGTGAAATACAAAGGAAATTAATGAAAATGAATGGAAGTCGGGTGCCTATGATGGTGGGACCCAGCGGGTGGAGGGCGATTAACTGTGGGCTGTTGGATCTCAGGGGGAGATCAACGACGGAGATTAAAATATGAACTCTCTGGAAGGTCCGATGGAGGAATATGGATGAAAACGCAATGGAATGACGGCTGTAGATCTGGATCGTATCAACGGTCGTGATCGAATCGGTGGAGACAGAAGGTGACACATTTAAAAAATTCCGATTGGCAATGATGCGATTGAGCGCCAGCCATCCGATCCGGAACAAGATCGACGGTGGATATTAAATCAGCGGGGAGAAGGATGGGGTCAAATGAGCGGGTAGCGGTGTAATCTGGACCGTCGGATCATAATGGATGAACGGTTGAGATCCAATCGCATCGGAGAAAGGCAGGGGCCGAAACTCTGATGGTTGAAGTTGCGATTAAATCTTGACCGTTGGATCAGTGGGGAATCAACGGTTGCAATTGGATCGGAGATCGCCAATCGAGGAAATAGGAAGTGGTGCCTTAATAATTTTCTGATTGGCGATGGTGTGATGTAGCGATAGCTGTCGGATCTGACGTGGAGATCAACGGTTGATATTCAATCGGGGAGTAATGCAAAGAGGGGATGGGCGGAGAAAAAGTTAAGGGCAGTAGCTGTCGATCTACGTAGATAAACGGTGGATATCGTAGCGGAAACATAGAAGAGGAAAACCAGTCACATCAGAGATTTTCAACGTAACAAAGGAAATGCGCACACCTGCAAACTCCCGATTGCGATAAGCGCCCGGGGCTTTAGCGCTTGGTCTCGGGCACGGGTTATATGGTGGGGAAGTGGTTAGGGGCTTAGCCAAAAGGGGCTAAAGCCTGTTATAAGGAAAAATGGGTTTTTTAAGCCAAAAAGAGGATTTTTAAGGCTTAAAATGGTTTTAGGATGAAATGAGGGTTGATGAAGGGATTTTTAGAGGAACTTTGAAAAGGGAAAAGGTGATGAAAAATGAGGTTTTGGAGGGAATAAGAAGGGAAAAATGGAGGCCTCGTAAAGTAGTTTCTCCACAGCAGAACAACAGGTTTTCAATGGGAACAACAGTTAAGATTTTTCAAAGGGAAAAAGGCACATAGAGGCTTCAAGAATAATATTTTTTCAGAGGAAATGTATTTCTTGAAGGCTCAAAAACATTTTAGCCACCTGTTTGCATGTCAAAAAATTCATAGGTGGATAACAGTGGCTCCAAATGGGGATGGCATCTTCTTGAAGGTGTCAAGAATTCTGAAAATAATCTTTGGAGTAGGCCAGATGCCTGGTACTTGACACATCCTTTTCTTTTCTTGGATCAGCTACCACAAATCATGAAGACATCATATCAGCAGTAACATTCTCCCAAACAACTACCTACCCATACTATTGTCCTAACATTTTTCTTCTGGGTGCATTTGGACTTGCAGACCCTTTACATCATCAACTTTTTACAAACAGGAAAATAAACCTATTCTATTGCTACCCTTAATACTCCATGAGACCAGATTAAACTGTTGGTCCTCATAGTTTCTCTACCTAAACTAACATCTGCTAGGATTAAACTGTCTAGCAGATTTCTTTCTCTACATTCTAAAATAGAAATTGAAACACAAACAAACCAGGATTAGACTATCTGGTCTGTTGTGGGTCCATGGCATAAAGACAAAACTGCTCATGGACTAAACTTTACAGAAATTTAAAACAACTAACTAAATGCTCACAGACTGAGCTTTATTGATATTTTCCTACCTACCCTATTCTAACTGGAATATTTACAATTCTAGATTATAAACACTCTCTTCCAATACATCCAGTCCATCATATGATCCCATGACTGGTATTTTCTGCTCAATTCTTTGAGCATGCTAGATAGGCAGGGCCACTCCCATTCTCTTTGTTTTGTAACAGCAACTTTTAAAAAAAATCTTGTTGTCTGCAATAAGCTGCTCAAAATATCCTTTGATCCTTCTTCAAATTTTTGCAGGAAACGAACATAAGGATCATGAAATGATACCTGGTCGTGAAAATTTGACAAGGAGTCTTCAACCAGGGCTGCTTCCTCTTCCACTGGATCAAGGAAAAGACTCTTTTGAGGAATGAAATCTTCCTCATCTTCATCATTTTCTGAACTGGAGGACTCATCATATATTGCAGTGTTGTCCTCTTGTGGCTCTGTGATATTTTGATCTGGTGGGTTGAGCTCTGTGAAAAGATCAATGTATTCTTGAGCAGGGGTTTGTTCTATTGCTTCCTCTTTTACAAGAGAAGGCTCCTTGTTTCCAATCCGCTCAAAAATTTCTTTATTATCTTCCTCATCACCCTGTGAGATGAAAGACTGTTGATCTCCAGTCATATGGAAACTATTACTAATGATTTGAGGTGTATCAGAGTGAATATCCATTGAATCTTCATCTATTAAAATACTTTCATAACTTTCCCCATCAGTATCATAAATAGCCTGACATGGTTCATTACTATCTTGAAGTTGATGGAACTGATTTTCCTCCCACAAATCTGCTAATGATGGCTCTGAAAAATCATCCTCTGTTTGGAAAAAATCATCATCAGATACATAGAAACTAGGAAAATCATTGAAGTAAGTAATGTTACCAGTCAAACATATTGGATTATCAGCTGGTCTTTCATCATTCAGATTTACAGAGGAGTCTTCTGAATCTTCATAATCAAACTCAACAGATGAATGAGCAAGGGTGTTTGTTCTATAAAATATTTCAGAGGCTGGTTGTCTATTGATGATCTGATATATCTCCTCTTCTTTCGAAGGGGAATATTTTCTTGTATTTCTTTGACCAGAAGTGCAGTAGCTCTCTGTTTCTTGTATTGGCTGATTTGGAGGCCAGATGTCTTCCAGAGCCTCTTCTGGGATATCTTCACTTGTGCTAGTAGGGAAACCTGGAGGATTTTTTGATGCTTCCTAATGTCTTTCTGACTCAAACAATTCCTCATGATCGTGATGGTATTCAGATAGAATACAAGACTCATGAGTTGTTTCTTCTTCCACATCAGACTTTGTATCTTCTATGTGGTCTCTCATTTCCTCAAAGAAGCATTCCCTATCAGCCTTTGCCATTTGGTCATGATATTCTCTTGTCAGCATAGTACAAGACATAGGTAGGAAATCAAGCAATTCCTAATCACTTTCCTCTTCATCTTCTATAGACTCTTGAGCATCATACATGTCTTGCTCGTTGTCTAAATCTTGAGTTTGTTCTTGCTCTGGAAAATGCATGGGCTGCTCTAGATAATTAGCATTTGTATTTAAATTAGCCACATACATCTCCACTACTTCACCGAATCTGTTCACCAGTCTTATCAATTTATCCTCTAAAGCATCTAGCTTTGCTTCTTGGTCCATATTTGGATCCATGTTTGTACGAAGAGGTCAATGTATCTTCTCAACCAGTTCAGAGTCTTCTACCAGTGGAGTCATTTGGTCTTTGGAGAGTTATAGAGTGTGGAGTCGCCAAGTGGAAGAATTTGAATGTTTGAAGCAGGTTTCTATCCATCATCAGCAATTGAATACCAATCTAAAGGCTATTGCTCTAATTTTTTCCCCAGTGGAGTTGCCATTAAGTTGGGGTTCCAGTGTTTTGGCCAGATTGGCAAGACCAAAAGACTAGACAACATCAAACCACTTTTGAATCCTAGGATCTAGCCCTCCTGGATCCAGAGAGGGATCTCTCTATATAAATGTAAAGAATGATTATCTTTAAAGCTCAAATTGAGATATTAGGCTAGATATGAAGCACAAGGGGTTTTTACATGATTTGGTTGGTTGGATTGGTTGGAGATCATTAACTAAGAAGATTATGGGATGAAGGGGGCAAAGCAGCAGGATGTTTCGACAAAAGAAGATGGGTCAGGAAAGTATCAATCCATTGGGCTATGGAGTCATGAAAGGAGATTACTTGCATAACAACTGACCAAGAGCACTGTTACCGATGAAATAGGTAACATGACCTCAAAACGGGAACTCTAGCCCAAAAAGAATCAAAAAACATGAAAAAACAACCCAAAAACAAAAAAAGTGTAGTCCAGAATGCACTTGGTTTTTTTTTAGGGTCAAATTTCAAAATTTTATAAAATTAGGCTAAAAACAAAATTGTTTCTTGAAAAAAGGATTGAAAAAACACCCTCAAAACTACCAGTTGATACTGGAATAACAAAAAAAAAAATTGTGTCATATTTTTTACATTTTTAAAAATAGAAATAACATTTTTTAATTTTTAGAATTCAAACATTAAAAAAAACCTAAAATTTAAGAAAAAAAAAAATTTTAAAAATAAAAATATTTTAAAGCATAAAATTTAAAAATATATAGGAATAAAAAAATAAAAATAAAAATTCAAACATTAAAAAAAATATAAAATTTTAAGAAAAATAAATAAATTTAAAGATTAAAATTTCAAAATATATAGAAAAAAAAAAAAAAAATTTAAAAAAAATTAAAAATAAATAAATAAATAAAAATAAATATTAAATTAAAAAAAATAAAAAACAAAACAAAACAAAACAAGTTAAAAAAAGAAAGAAATTATAAAAAAAAAATATATATATAGAAATTAAATTTAAAAAGAAAAATAAAATGCTTATTAAATTTAAAAAATTAAAAATTAAATTTAAAGAAATATATTAAATTTTAATAAATTTAAAACTTAAAAAAAAAACATTATTTAAATTAAAAGTTAAAAAAGGAGAAATTAATTAAAAATAAAAAATGAAAAATAAAATACAATAAAAATATTAAATTAAAATATATATATATATATATATATATATATATATATATATATATAAACAAATAAATTTTAAAAAATAAATAAAATTTAAATTATAAAAAATAATATATATATATATATATATATATATATATGAACTTAAATTAAAAATATATATATTAGATTTTATTAAATTTTAAAAAAAAATGTTAATATTAAAATAACAAATTAAATTTAAAAAAAAAATATTAAATTTTAATAAAAAAAATGAATAAACAAATAAATTTTGAAATAAAAAATAAATTTTAAATTTAAAAAAAAAAAAAAACATTGTAAAAATAAAAAGTTAAAAAACTTTAAAAATTGAAAAAATTATATTAAATAAAAAATAAAATAAAATAAAAAACAAATTAATTTGAAAATATTAAGTTTAATTAAAAAATAAATAAATAAATAAATCTAATTTTAAATACACAATTTTAATTGAAATAAAAAATATATATAAAAATTTTATGTAATTAAAAAAATAATAAAAAATAAATAAAAAATTTTAAAAAAAAATATTAAATTCAAATAAATTTTAAAAAAAATACAAAATTTATTAAATTTTAAAAAATTAAATGAAAAAACTAAACATAAATTTAATAATAAAAAAAATATTAAAAAAAATAATAAAATAAAAAAATCAATTAAATATTAAAAAAATAAAAAAACAAATAAAATAAATTTAATAAAAATTATTAACAAAATTTAGAAAAATAAAAATAAAAAACAAAAAAAATGAATAAAATTAAAAAAAAAAAAATTAAAACAAATTAAATTTCAAATATAAAAATTAAATTTAAAAAAAAAAAAAAAAAAAAAAATTAAATTTTTTGAATTTATTAAAAAAAAAAAAAATATATATATATATATATATATATATATATATATATATATATATATATATATATATATATATATATATATATATATATATATATATTTTAACAAAAACAAAAAGAATTTTTTGATTGTGGTGGCGCCATTAATCGGTCTCCCGCCCAGGTGGCGGCAAAGGCCAATTCCGGAAATCGGCCTCCTGCGGCGGGAGGCCGATTGGCGGCACAACCACAATCAAAAAATTCTTCCGCAGCAGGAGGCCGATTCCGGGAATCGACCTCCTGGAATCAGCCTCCCGAGGGCAATTCCGGGAATCGGCCTCCCTGAATCGGACTCCCGCGGCGGGAGGGCGATTCCGGGAATCGGCTTCCCGCGGCGAGGGGGGCGATTCCGAGAAACGCACCCCCCCCCCTGCGGCGGGAGGAGCCGCGGAGGGCGATTCCCGGAATCGGCCTCCCGCGGCGGGGGGGCGATTCCCGGAATCGGCCTCCTGCGGCGAGGAGGCGATTCTCGGAATCGGCCTCGCCCCCCAGCGGCAGGAGGCCGATTGTCGGCGCCACCACGATCAAAAAAAATTTTTTTTTTTTTTTTAATTATTATTATTATTATTATTATTATTTAATTTGAATTTTTTATTCTTATTTTTTTTAGTTTTCTTTTTTATTTTTATTTTTTTTTATTTTTTAATTCGTAACATTTTTTTTTTTTTTTTTTAATTTGATTTATTTCTTCTTTCTTTTCTTTTTCTTTTCTTCTTTTTTTTTTTTTTAATTTCAAAAAATTAAAAAAAAAAAATTAATTCAAATTTTTTATTTTAAATTTAATTTGTTTTATTTTTTTTATTTTTTTTTTTTTAATTTTGTTTTTAAATTTAATATTTTAGATTAATTATTTTTTAAAATTTAAAATTTATTTATTAAACTTATTATTATTTATTTTATTTTATTTTAGTTTTTCATTTTTAAAATTTATAAATTGTTTCATTTAAGAAAAAAACAGTAAATTTATGGATATTTGTTTTTTAATTATTTGGACGTGGTTTTTTTCATTTTTTTTGTTTTTTAATGATAGTTTTTTTTATTTTAATTCTTTATTTTAATTTTCTTTTTCAAATTTATTTATTTATTTTTATTTTTTTTGTATTTTTTTTCTTATTATTATTATTTTTTAATTTAATTTTTTCTTTTTTGTATTTTTTTTTTCATCTAAATTTTAATTTTGTAATTTTAATTATTTTTAAATTTTCTATTTTAAATTTTTTTTTTTAATTATATGGTTTTTTTAATAATTTAGAAAAAAAATGTTTTTGATGTTTTTTTTTGGGTTAATTTTTGTTTTTTTTTCTTTACATTATGTTGTTTTTTTTCAAATTTTGTCATTTCTTTTGATATAATTTTCGAATATTTTTCTCTTTTTTGTTTTTTTTTAATTTATTTTTGTTTATATTTTTTATTTTTACGAGTTAATTTTGTCCTTTTTTACATTTTTATTGGTTTTTTTATTGTTTATATATATATATATATATATATATATATATATATATATATATATATATATCTAAGTTTTGTGTTTTATTACCAACATGAAAATCACCACTCTAAAAAACAAAGTTGATGCTGCATCAATACGTTTCAAAATTAGCATGAAAATCACCGCTCTAAAAAAAAAAAAATTGATGCTACATCAATACGTTTCAAAATTAGCATGAAAATCACTAACATTTTAAAACAAATATTCATACTTCATAAATAAAAATATTAGAGTGTCAGTGGTCAACAGGGCGCGCGAGTTTGTAGAGAATATCTGAAAATTTTGATGCAAAATTTTCAAAAACAATAGAATATTTGGATTCCTTGCGAAAAAATACCCAAATTGAAAAAAAAATCGATTGAATCGGAGCTTGGATGAGGGAGATATCGTCGATTTAAAATCAACTCTTTTTTTTTAGAAAATTTTGCGACGGCGAGACAATTACAATGTGCACGAGTCGAGAACCTGCATGCAGTTGATGTAAAAGATGCATGCAAAGCTTTGAGGAGCAAAGCAGAGGACAATGCCTTGGTGGTTGAGAGGGAGCCTCTCAACATGCAGTCTCAAAAGGTTGTGGAGCAGCCACAATTGGTGATGCAGAGAGGAGACCGAGTGGAAGAGTCCACCCAACCAGAGACCTCCAGGAGGGGGAAATTTCGAGCCAGATGGGCAGAGGGAGTACATGCAGCTATACCTCCAGGTGTGAGGTGGGGTGATGTGTAAAATTAATCCCAAGAAGAAATTGGGTAGGGTTCATTGAGATGGTGTGTCTCATGGATCGACCCTAGCTATGAGGAGCCCACAGTACAGTAGTAGTAGGATCGGTTAGATTGATGCAGTCAGATGTCAGGGAGACAGAAATCAGAGTGATAGGTGTCGGATAGTGGAGCGCAGATCAGAGTTGGTAGTAGTGCAGAGTGCATGGATGCAGATGTCAACAACGTAGAGAGTCTAGTAGACATGTGCAGTAGCTAGCAGCAGTAAAAAAACTCTAATGATAGATGTATTATAATGATTCAGTTGTTTGGAGGCTATTTGGTTTCAGAAATGTTGCATGCAAGAGTAGCATGTGCGAGAAACACTAGAGAAATGTTGCATGCAAAGGTTGCATGTGCGAGAAACACTAGAGAAGTGTTGCATGTCGCATGCAAGGACATTCCTTTCTTGTTGAGAGGGAGTGTTGAAGTTTGCAACAAGAAACAGTGAAATTGGCATATGGAAACAACAAGAAGCACCTACACTAAGTGTGGGACCAGGAGGTCCAAGCAGCACCTACACTAATTGCGGGACCAGGAGGTCCAAGCAACACCTACACTGGTGTGGGCTAAATTTGGTGCATGTCTATTTTAGTTATCCCTTAATTAAGATGGACAATAAAATGTAATCTAATCTCAAAATAACTTGTAATAGCTAACTGAGTGTGATAAGCTTAGTTAACTCATGAATTTCGAGTTGAGGGTAGTTGGTGAGGCATGCAGAGTGATTCTATGTGTTTTAGAGTTCAAGTTGCAGTCAAGTGCATGAGTTTAATACATGAGAAATCAGTTAACTCATCTAAGTGAGTTAAAGTCAGTGGAACTAGTTGTAACTGTTTGTTGCACTAGTGAGAGATCAAGTGAATTAAATATTATTTAATTCACAATCAGTGATCTGCCATGCAACTAATGATTTACTATTAATAGCGGCATGCATGTTAGTTCTAGTGGAGACCCAGTTGAGACAAAGGTTAAAGGGAAGTGTGACTATCGGTTGTGATATTAGCTGGCTACCCAGATGCAGGTAAAACAACACAGGATGCCCATGATACTCAGCACAGTTGAAGAAGGCTGAAATTCCTAAAGAATAGGGATTGCATTCATCAGGAATTCCATGAGCAAGGCAGGCCGAAGACAGGCTGAGAATTGGCTAAGTGTTGGCCCGATTTTGTCTGGATCAGTGTGAAACGATAGGCAGATTGCAAGAGACTCTTGTGAGAAGAGTGCATTGTAATTGTTTCATGATTCGTTGTGGAATATACAATATATGATAGAGGGGTTTTGAGCAGCAAGCTTTCCCCTGGAAATTATCTGTGTTGTGGTTTGATTGATTCTTCTTTGCTTCATGTGATTGATGATTGTGTTTTTTTAATTCTGCAATTGATTTGTAGAAGTGATTCAGTATCTAGCTTTGGCACATTGTTAGATTGGATTGAATCTATGGTATACATGCTTGTTGTATAATTTCTACACATTTTGCTCTTCATATTATGAGAAGGAACCCTTGCATGTTCTAATCCTTGGTGGGGAATAAGCTGCCTCACCCTTAAGTGGGTAATCATTGCTATACATCATACAAAGCAAGCTCTAACCCATGAGCTATGAGCAATAATACAAAGAAAAATCAAGAAAAGGAAAAAGGCGCACAAGAGGGGTGGAAAGACAAAGATGAAGTTGGTGACTCATGCATCCAGTATTGATCCCTCCCCACATGTAGACACTCAAGATGAGGAATCCATCATAGTTGATCCCTTTGACCATGGAGCTTGGCCATGAAGTATTCTTCTTTCCATTCCATCATTATCCACATTACACCTGTTGTAGCTCAAATTGTACACGTGAATGCGATGACAGTTAGGGTGGGGGATGTCTCTTTGATCCCGACCCTCTTTGTTTAAGTTGTCTCCCTATTGATGAAACGATGATTTGGAGAGACACAACTGAATGGCCTAGCAACTTGGTTGAAGATAATTGACAATTTAATATTATTTAGTACAACTTGATTAGATTTAAGAATTTCTTAAGTATGAGACTAGTGCCTTAGGAGTCAAATTACCTGCACAATATGAATTAAGATACCAAGTTACCTGATGAACAATTGTTGCCAGGATGAGAGCTATCCTATATGAAATGTGATACCTGAAATTAAGTGAAATGCAATTTCTTGGTTAATTTTAGATTAAATGCCTATTATAAGTGAATCCTCTCTCTCAATTTTTTTGAAGTTAGTCTCAAACGTAGTTTGTGGAGAGAAACCTAGGGGAAAAAAGCTATGGCTTTATTAACGATACCTACCCTGGAGTTGCAACCAACCCAGTGCCTCTGTAATATCTTGAAGGGGAAATAGACAGTAATACAAAGCGTACAACACGATATATAGTTCTAGAAACAAATCATGAAGCAGATACACATGAAATAGAGAGAATGCTAAGCCATTTTATTATACTGAGAAATAGAAATAAGTACAAGAGGTGATCAGAATGATGGCACCTCGACTTGCACCAGGAAAGTGTAGGAATACTCTCAGAATATCAATGGAAATGGCTGCTCTCTGCTCTAACTCCAAGCTGCTGAAATACTGTCGTGCTACTGCTACTATTGGAACCAAATGAGTCTTTGGGGCTGCTCCCCTACTCGGAAAATTCTGATACTCTGGAATTGGCCTCTACTCACAATACCCAGAAAATCCCAGAGAGCGTTTCTGAAATGGTTGACCCCCAAAAATGCCTCCCTTGAGGATCTACGCTATCCTCCCAAGGGCCACGCTGGTGTTGAATGCTACTCTCCAAAATACAGTTTCACTCTCTCCCAAATGTCTCCAATAGGCAAGGGTTGGCCCCTTGCTCAATCCTCCGGCCTTAATCCTCCAAAATGGTATCAATCCGGAGCTCCCCCAAGATGAACTGCGTCTTCCCTCTCAAGACTGCGTAGTCCCTAGATGCTCTGCTCCTCCACGAATGCAACCACAAATCCTCCTGCAAAATGATGGTGGAATACCTCACCCGAGCAAGCACTCGAAGTCTCCCGGGGCTGAGGGTGGGATCTCCGCACGGAGACACCCAGTGTACTAAACAGTACTGCAGACAAGCTAAACAACCAGCGTGCTCCAAGTCGAAATGACAAGCTCAATATGCATAAACATGAATGATCAAATGAGGGGGCTCTCCTCCCTTTTATAACGATGGGCCTCTTTCACCCTAGGTCCCACCATCTCCTACGTGCTCCTTGGCCCACGCTGTCCCTCTCAACTGCGTGAGGTAGGCCCCACGTTGCCTACGTGGTCTACGTCCTCCTCTCCCTGCGCTGTCCACTTGGCCACTAGGCCCCACTCCCTCAAATACGATGTGGACTTAGGGAAATAATTTATCCTAAGTGAGTTTATTAATATTTCACCCACTTTATTCACACTCCGACTATAATAAGGCAAAATTGGTCAAAATTAATATTTCCAATTAGCTATTGCTAATTTGGAATATTACAGTCTCCCCTAGCGAAATGTTGCTTGACCCCAAGCAACTATAGTGATGGATGCTGCAAGATCTTCTCACTCTCCCAAGTGGCATCCTCATCCGGCAAATTCTTCCACCTCACTAAGAATTCCCGGACTGTCTTGCTCCGCAACTGCCTCTCCCTGGTATCAATAATGGCCTCCGGCTGTAGCACCAAGTGCCCCTCATCATCCATGGGCGGAAGCTCCTCTGTCACTGTCACCTGCTGTCCCAGTGCCTTCTTCAGGCACGATACGTGAAAGATGTTATGAATCTTGCTCCCCTGGGGTAGCTCCAACTCATAAGCAACCTGCCCAACTCTGCGTATCACCCTGTAAGGCCCATAAAAACGGGGCTTGAGCTTCTCCGCTCCCTTCTGCTTCAGAGTAGACTGTCGGTATGGCTGCAAATGTAGGTAGACCAAGTCCCCTACCTCAAAATGTCTCTCCACCTGACCCCTGTCGGCATACAACTTCTGCTGGTTCTGCGTTGTAGCCATGTTATCCTTGAGAGCTCGGAGGATGTCCTGACTCTCTTGGATCCAATCCTTGGCTCTCGAAGCCTTGCTGGCACCAAACATCACATCAACAAAAGATAAAGCATGATAACCATATAATGCGTAAAACGGAGACATACCGATGGACATGTGATGTGTGTTGTTGTAGTAGTACTCTCCTAGGTGCAGCCACTTCAGCCATGCTCTCTGCTGCCCACTAACATAGTTATGCAAGTAGCCCTCCAGCTACTTGTTAACTATCTCTGTCTGCCCATCTGTCTGTCGATGGTAGCTAGTGCTCGGTGTCAACTCTGTCCCCACCAACTGAAAAAGCTCCTGCCAAAACCCGCCCATGAAGCGGTTGTCCCTGTCACTGAGAATGGTCTTGGGAAGACCATGTAACCTGAAGATGTCCCTGAAGAACATGTAATATCCCCAAAGGGAAATAACCAGTAATAAACAGAAATATGCCAGACAGATATAGAAACTAAAATACTGAACCAGATCACTGAATCATGACACATGTAATACCAGAAACTGAGCCATTTTATTAATCAGAAAGTACATAGAGAA